>JAENPR010002945.1:0-33571 GCA_018135685.1 Themeda triandra
AGGATGCACGGGATCCGGCCGTGCGGCGGCACGGTCGTGTGTGCAATTATGGATGTTACGGAGTCGTGGAGCTATAGTTAAGGGCCGTTCGGGCTCTCGGGTGATGACAAATATTGTGGTGGTGAGGCCGGAGGCGTCAAAATGCCTTAACCATGGCATACGGTCGTGCTTGACCTAGTGTCGAGAGCTATAGGACATGTAGGAACCGGTTTGTGCGGTAGCATAGTCGTGTGTGCAAATATGGCGGTTCTAGAGCGGTGGAGCCATGGTTAAGGGCCATTCGGGTTCTCGGGCGGTAACAAATGCTTGTGGTGGAGAGGCCAAAGGTGTTAAAATGCCTTAACCATGGTGCATGGGCGTGCTTGACTTGGTGCGAGGAGCCGTAGGACGCATAGGAACCGGCCGTGCGGCGGCAAAGTCGTGTGTGCAAATATGGCGGTTACGGAGCCGTGGAGCCGAGGTTAAGGGCCGTTCGGGCTCTCGAGTGACGACAAACGCTATGGTAGAGAGGCCGAGAGGTGTCAAAATGCCTTAACCATGGCGTACGGGCTTGCTTGACTCGGTGCCGGGAGCCATAGGATGCGTTGGAACCGACCATGCGGCGGCATGGTCGTGTGTGCAAATGTGGCGGTTTTGGAGCCGTGGAGCCATGGTTAAGGGCCCTTCGGGCTCTCGGGTGATGGAAAACTCTATGGTGGAGAGGTGAGAGGCATCAAAATGGCTTAACCATGGCGTACGGGTGTGCTTGACCGGTGCCGAGAGCCGTAGGATGCACGGGATCCGGCCGTGCGCCGGCACGGTCGTGTGTGCAATTATGGATGTTACGGAGTCGTGGAGCTATAGTTAAGGGCCGTTCGGGCTCTCGGGTGATGACAAACATTGTGGTGGTGGGGCCGGAGGTGTCAAAATGCCTTAACCATGGCATACGGTCGTGCTTGACCTAGTGTCGAGAGCTGTAGGACACGTAGGAACCATTTGTGCGGTAGCATAGTCGTGTGTGCAAATATGGCGGTTCTAGAGCGGTGGAGCCATGGTTAAGGGCCATTCGGGTTCTTGGGCGGCAACAAATGCTGTGGTCGAGAGGCCGGCGGTGTCAAAATGCCTTAACCATAGTGCATGGGCGTGCTTGACTTGGTGCGAGGAGCCGTAGGATGCGTTGGAACCGGGCCGTGCGGCAAAGTCGTGTGTGCAAATATGGCGGTTACGGAGCCGTGGAGCCGAGGTTAAGTGCCGTTCGGGCTCTCGAGTGATGGCAAACGCTATGGTAGAGAGGCCGGAGGTGTCAAAATGCCTTAACCATGGCGTACGGGCATGCTTGACTCGGTGCGGGAGCCATAAAATGCGTTGGAACCGGCCGTGCGGCGGCATGGTCGTGTGTGCAAATATGGCGGTTTTGGAGCCGTGGAGGCATGGTTAAGGGCCCTTCGGGCTCTCGGGTGATGGAAAACTCTATGGTGGAGAGGTGAGAGGCATCAAAATGGCTTAACCATGGCGTACGGGCGTGCTTGACCCGGTGCCGAGAGCCATAGGATGCACGGGATCCGGCCGTGCGGCGGCACGGTCGTGTGTGCAATTATGGATGTTACGGAGTCGTGGAGCTATAGTTAAGGGCCGTTCGGGCTCTCGGGTGATGACAAACATTGTGGTGGTGAGGCCGGAGGCATCAAAATGCCTTAACCATGGCATACGGTCATGCTTGACCTAGTGTCGAGAGCTGTAGGACACGCACGAACCGGGCGTGCGGTAGCATATTCGTGTGTGCAAATATGGCGGTTCTAGAGCGCTGTGGAGCCATGGTTAAGGGCCATTCGGGTTCTCGGGCGGCAACAAATGCTGTGGTGGAGAGGCTAGAGGTGTCAAAATGCCTTAACCATGGTGCGGGCATGCTTGACTCGGTGCGGGAGCCATAGGATGCGTTGGAACCGGCCGTGCGGCGGCATGGTCGTGTGTGCAAATATGGCGGTTCGGAGCCGTGGAGCCAAGGTTAAGGGCCGTTCGGGCTCTCGAGCGATGGCAAACGCTATGGTAGAGAGCCGGAGGTGTCAAAATGCCTTAACCATGGCGTACGGGCATGCTTGACTCGGTCGAGAGCCATAGGATGCGTTGGAACCGACCGTGCGGCGGCATGGTCGTGTGTGCAAATATGGCGGTTTTGCGGCCGTGGAGGCATGGTTAAGGGCCCTTCGGGCTCTCGGGTGATGAAAAACTCTATGGTGGAGAGGTGAGAGGCATCAAAATGGCTTAACCATGGCGTACGGGCGTGCTTGACCCGGTGCCGAGAGCCGTAGGATGCACGGGATCCGGGCGTGCGGCGGCACGGTCGTGTGTGCAATTATGGATGTTGCGGAGTCGTGGAGCTATAGTTAAGGGCCGTTCGGGCTCTCGGGTGATGACAAATATTGTGGTGGTGAGGCCGGGCGTCAAAACGCCTTAACCATGGCATACGGTCGTGCTTGACCTAGTGTCGAGAGCTATAGGACATGCGGAACCGGTTTGTGCGGTAGCATAGTCGTGTGTGCAAATATGGCGGTTCTAGAGCGGTGGAGCCATGGTTAAGGGCCATTCGGGTTCTCGGGCGGTAACAAATGCTGTGGTGGAGAGGCCAAAGGTGTAAAATGCCTTAACCATGGTGCATGGGCGTGCTTGACTTGGTGCGAGGAGCCGTAGGACGCATAGGAACCGGCCGTGCGGCGGCAAAGTCGTGTGTGCAAATATGGCGGTTCGGAGCCGTGGAGCCGAGGTTAAGGGCCGTTCGGGCTCGAGCGATGACAAACGCTATGGTAGAGAGGCCGAGAGGTGTCAAAATGCCTTAACCATGGCGTACGGGCTTGCTTGACTCGGTCGGGAGCCATAGGATGCGTTGGAACCGACCATGCGGCGGCATGGTCGTGTGTGCAAATGTGGCGGTTTTTGGAGCCGTGGAGCCATGGTTAAGGGCCCTTCGGGCTCTCGGGTGATGGAAAACTCTATGGTGGAGAGGTGAGAGGCATCAAAATGGCTTAACCATGGCGTACGGGTGTGCTTGACCGGTGCGAGAGCCGTAGGATGCACGGGATCCGGCCGTGCGCCGGCACGGTCGTGTGTGCAATTATGGATGTTACGGAGTCGTGGAGCTATAGTTAAGGGCCGTTCGGGCTCTCGGGTGATGACAAACATTGTGGTGGTGGGGCCGGAGGTGTCAAAATGCCTTAACCATGGCATACGGTCGTGCTTGACCTAGTGTCGAGAGCTATAGGACACGTAGGAACCGGTTTGTGCGGTAGCATAGTCGTGTGTGCAAATATGGCGGTTCTAGAGCGGTGGAGCCATGGTTAAGGGCCATTCGGGTTCTTGGGCGGCAACAAATGCTGTGGTCGAGAGGCTAGCGGTGTCAAAATGCCTTAACCATAGTGCATGGGCGTGCTTGACTTGGTGCGAGGAGCCGTAGGATGCGCATAGGAACCGGCCGTGCGGCGGCAAAGTCGTGTGTGCAAATATGGCGGTTCGGAGCCGTGGAGCCGAGGTTAAGTGCCGTTCGGGCTCTCGAGTGATGGCAAACGCTATGGTAGAGAGGCCGGAGGTGTCAAAATGCCTTAACCATGGCGTACGGGCATGCTTGACTCGGTGCGGGAGCCATAAAATGCGTTGGAACCGACCGTGCGGCGGCATGGTCGTGTGTGCAAATATGGCGTTTTGGAGCCGTGGAGGCATGGTTAAGGGCCCTTCGGGCTCTCGGGTGATGGAAAACTCTATGGTGGAGAGGTGAGAGGCATCAAAATGGCTTAACCATGGCGTACGGGCGTGCTTGACCCGGTGCCGAGAGCCATAGGATGCACGGGATCCGGCCGTGCGGCGGCACGGTCGTGTGTGCAATTATGGATGTTACGGAGTCGTGGAGCTATAGTTAAGGGCCGTTCGGGCTCTCGGGTGATGACAAACATTGTGGTGGTGAGGCCGGAGGCATCAAAATGCCTTAACCATGGCATACGGTCATGCTTGACCTAGTGTCGAGAGCTGTAGGACACGCAGGAACCGGGCTGTGCGGTAGCATATTCGTGTGTGCAAATATGGCGGTTCTAGAGCTGTGGAGCCATGGTTAAGGGCCATTCGGGTTCTCGGGCGGCAACAAATGCTGTGGTGGAGAGGCTAGAGGTGTCAAAATGCCTTAACCATGTGCATGGGCATGCTTGACTTCGGTGCGGGAGCCATAGGATGCGCATAGGAACCGGCCGTGCGGCGGCATGGTCGTGTGTGCAAATATGGCGGTTCGGAGCCGTGGAGCCAAGGTTAAGGGCCGTTCGGGCTCTCGAGCGATGGCAAACGCTATGGTAGAGAGGCGGAGGTGTCAAAATGCCTTAACCATGGCGTACGGGCATGCTTGACTCGGTCGGGAGCCATAGGATGCGTTGGAACCGGCCGTGCGGCGGCATGGTCGTGTGTGCAAATATGGCGGTTTTGCGGCCGTGGAGGCATGGTTAAGGGCCCTTCGGGCTCTCGGGTGATGAAAAACTCTATGGTGGAGAGGTGAGAGGCATCAAAATGGCTTAACCATGGCGTACGGGCGTGCTTGACCCGGTGCGAGAGCCGTAGGATGCACGGGATCCGGCCGTGCGTGCGGCACGGTCGTGTGTGCAATTATGGATGGAGTCGTGGAGCTATAGTTAAGGGCCGTTCGGGCTCTCGGGTGATGACAAATATTGTGGTGGTGAGGCCAGAGGTGTCAAAACGCCTTAACCATGGCATACGGTCGTGCTTGACCTAGTGTCGAGAGCTATAGGACATAGGAACCGGCTGTGCGGCAGCAAAGTCGTGTGTGCAAATATGGCAGTTCTAGAGCGGTGGAGCCATGGTTAAGGGCCATTCGGGTTCTCGGGCGGCAACAAATGCTGTGGTGGAGAGGCCAAAGGTGTTAAAATGCCTTAACCATGGTGCATGGGCGTGCTTGACTTGGTGCGAGGAGCCGTAGGACGCATAGGAACCGGCCGTGCGGCGGCAAGTCGTGTGTGCAAATATGGCGGTTCGGAGCCGTGGAGCCGAGGTTAAGGGCCGTTCAGGCTCTCGAGCGACGACAAACGCTATGGTAGAGAGGCCAGAGGTGTCAAAATGCCTTAACCATGGTGTACGGGCATGCTTGACTCTGTGCGGGGAGCCATAGGATGCGTTGGAACCGACCATGCGGCGGCATGGTCGTGTGTGCAAATATGGCGGTTTTGGAGCCGTGGAGCCATGGTTAAGGGCCCTTCGGGCTCTCGGGTGATGGAAAACTCTATGGTGGAGAGGTGAGAGGCATCAAAATGGCTTAACCATGGCGTACGGGTGTGCTTGACCCGGTGCCGAGAGCCGTAGGATGCACGGGATCCGGCCGTGCGCCGGCACGGTCGTGTGTGCAATTATGGATGTTACGGAGTCGTGGAGCTATAGTTAAGGGCCGTTCGGGCTCTCGGGTGATGACAAACATTGTGGTGGTGGGCCGGAGGTGTCAAAACGCCTTAACCATGGCATACGGTCGTGCTTGACCTAGTGTCGAGAGCTATAGGACACGTAGGAACATTTGTGCGGTAGCATAGTCGTGTGTGCAAATATGGCGGTTCTAGAGCGGTGGAGCCATGGTTAAGGGCCATTCGGGTTCTTGGGCGGCAACAAATGCTGTGGTGGAGAGGCCAAAGGTGTCAAAATGCCTTAACCATAGTGCATGGGCGTGCTTGACTTGGTGCGAGGAGCCGTAGGATGCGTAGGAACCGGCCGTGCGGCGGCAAAGTCGTGTGTGCAAATATGGCGGTTCGGAGCCGTGGAGCCGAGGTTAAGTGCCGTTCGGGCTCTCGAGTGATGGCAAACGCTATGGTAGAGAGGCCGGAGGTGTCAAAATGCCTTAACCATGGCGTACGGGCATGCTTGACTCGGTGCGGGAGCCATAAAATGCGTTGGAACCGGCCGTGCGGCGGCATGGTCGTGTGTGCAAATATGGCGGTTTTGGAGCCGTGGAGGCATGGTTAAGGGCCCTTCGGGCTCTCGGGTGATGGAAAACTCTATGGTGGAGAGGTGAGAGGCATCAAAATGGCTTAACCATGGCGTACGGGCGTGCTTGACCCGGTGCCGAGAGCCATAGGATGCACGGGATCCGGCCGTGCGGCGGCACGGTCGTGTGTGCAATTATGGATGTTCGGAGTCGTGGAGCTATAGTTAAGGGCCGTTCGGGCTCTCGGGTGATGACAAACATTGTGGTGGTGAGGCCGGAGGCATCAAAATGCCTTAACCATGGCATACGGTCATGCTTGACCTAGTGTCGAGAGCTATAGGACACGTAGGAACAGTTTGTGCGGTAGCATAGTCGTGTGTGCAAATATGGCGGTTCTAGAGCGGTGGAGCCATGGTTAAGGGCCATTCGGGTTCTTCGGGCGGCAACAAATGCTGTGGTGGAGAGGCTAAAGGTGTCAAAATGCCTTAACCATGGTGCATGGGCATGCTTGACTTGGTGCGGAGCCATAGGATGCGCATAGGAACCGGCCGTGCGGCGGCATGGTCGTGTGTGCAAATATGGCGGTTACGGAGCCGTGGAGCCAAGGTTAAGGGCCGTTCGGGCTCTCGGCGATGGCAAACGCTATGGTAGAGAGGCCGGAGGTGTCAAAATGCCTTAACCATGGCGTACGGGCATGCTTGACTCGGTGCCGGGAGCCATAGGATGCGTTGGAACCGACCGTGCGGCGGCATGGTCGTGTGTGCAAATATGGCGGTTTTGCGGCCGTGGAGGCATGGTTAAGGGCCCTTCGGGCTCTCGGGTGATGGAAAACTCTATGGTGGAGAGGTGAGAGGCATCAAAATGGCTTAACCATGGCGTACGGGTGTGCTTGACCCGGGTGAGAGCCGTAGGATGCACGGGATCCGGCCGTGCGCGGCACGGTCGTGTGTGCAATTATGGATGTTACGGAGTCGTGGAGCTATAGTTAAGGGCCGTTCGGGCTCTCGGGTGATGACAAACATTGTGGTGGTGGGCCGGAGGTGTCAAAATGCCTTAACCATGGCATACGGTCGTGCTTGACCTAGTGTCGAGAGCTATAGGACACGTAGGAACCGGGCTGTGCGGTAGCATAGTCGTGTGTGCAAATATGGCGGTTCTAGAGCGGTGGAGCCATGGTTAAGGGCCATTCGGGTTCTTGGGCGGCAACAAATGCTGTGGTGGAGAGGCCAAAGGTGTCAAAATGCCTTAACCATAGTGCATGGGCGTGCTTGACTTGGTGCGAGGAGCCGTAGGATGCGCATAGGAACCGGCCGTGCGGCGGCAAAGTCGTGTGTGCAAATATGGCGGTTACGGAGCCGTGGAGCCGAGGTTAAGTGCCGTTCGGGCTCTCGAGTGATGGCAAACGCTATGGTAGAGAGGCCGGAGGTGTCAAAATGCCTTAACCATGGCGTACGGGCATGCTTGACTCGGTGCCGGGAGCCATAAAATGCGTTGGAACCGCCGTGCGGCGGCATGGTCGTGTGTGCAAATATGGCGGTTTTGGAGCCGTGGAGGCATGGTTAAGGGCCCTTCGGGCTCTCGGGTGATGGAAAACTCTATGGTGGAGAGGTGAGAGGCATCAAAATGGCTTAACCATGGCGTACGGGCGTGCTTGACCCGGTGCCGAGAGCCATAGGATGCACGGGATCCGGCCGTGCGGCGGCACGGTCGTGTGTGCAATTATGGATGTTTACGGAGTCGTGGAGCTATAGTTAAGGGCCGTTCGGGCTCTCGGGTGATGACAAACATTGTGGTGGTGAGGCCGGAGGCATCAAAATGCCTTAACCATGGCATACGGTCATGCTTGACCTAGTGTCGAGAGCTATAGGACATGCACGAACCCGTTGTGCGGTAGCATATTCGTGTGTGCAAATATGGCGGTTCTAGAGCTGTGGAGCCATGGTTAAGGGCCATTCGGGTTCTCGGGCGGCAACAAATGCTGTGGTGGAGAGGCTAGAGGTGTCAAAATGCCTTAACCATGTGCACGGGCATGCTTGACTTCGGTGCGGGAGCCATAGGATGCGTTAGGAACCGGCCGTGCGGCGGCATGGTCGTGTGTGCAAATATGGCGGTTACGGAGCCGTGGAGCCAAGGTTAAGGGCCGTTCGGGCTCTCGGCGATGGCAAACGCTATGGTAGAGAGGCCGAGAGGTGTCAAAATGCCTTAACCATGGCGTACGGGCATGCTTGACTCTCGGGGAGCCATAGGATGCGTTGGAACCGGCCGTGCGGCGGCATGGTCGTGTGTGCAAATATGGCGGTTTTGCGGCCGTGGAGGCATGGTTAAGGGCCCTTCGGGCTCTCGGGTGATGAAAAACTCTATGGTGGAGAGGTGAGAGGCATCAAAATGGCTTAACCATGGCGTACGGGCGTGCTTGACCCGGTGCCGGTGAGAGCCGTAGGATGCACGGGATCCGGGCCGTGCGGCGGCACGGTCGTGTGTGCAATTATGGATGTTCGGAGGTCGTGGAGCTATAGTTAAGGGCCGTTCGGGCTCTCGGGTGATGACAAATATTGTGGTGGTGAGGCCGGAGGCGTCAAAATGCCTTAACCATGGCATACGGTCGTGCTTGACCTAGTGTCGAGAGCTATAGGACATGCAGGAGCCGGGTTTGTGCGGTAGCATAGTCGTGTGTGCAAATATGGCGGTTCTAGAGCTGTGGAGCCATGGTTAAGGGCCATTCGGGTTCTCGGGCGGTAAACAAATGCTGTGGTGGAGAGGCCAAAGGTGTTAAAATGCCTTAACCATGGTGCATGGGCGTGCTTGACTTGGTGCGAGGAGCCGTAGGACGCGTTAGGAACCGGCCGTGCGGCGGCAAGTCGTGTGTGCAAATATGGCGGTTACGGAGCCGTGGAGCGAGGTTAAGGGCCGTTCGGGCTCTCGGCGATGACAAACGCTATGGTAGAGAGGCGGAGGTGTCAAAATGCCTTAACCATGGCGTACGGGCTTGCTTGACTCGGTGCCGGGAGCCATAGGATGCGTTGGAACCGACCATGCGGCGGCATGGTCGTGTGTGCAAATGTGGCGGTTTTGCGGCCGTGGAGCCATGGTTAAGGGCCCTTCGGGCTCTCGGGTGATGGAAAACTCTATGGTGGAGAGGTGAGAGGCATCAAAATGGCTTAACCATGGCGTACGGGTGTGCTTGACCCGGTGCCGAGAGCCGTAGGATGCACGGGATCCGGCCGTGCGCCGGCACGGTCGTGTGTGCAATTATGGATGTTACGGAGTCGTGGAGCTATAGTTAAGGGCCGTTCGGGCTCTCGGGTGATGACAAACATTGTGGTGGTGGGGCCGGAGGTGTCAAAACGCCTTAACCATGGCATACGGTCGTGCTTGACCTAGTGTCGAGAGCTATAGGACACGTAGGAACCGGTTTGTGCGGTAGCATAGTCGTGTGTGCAAATATGGCGGTTCTAGAGCGGTGGAGCCATGGTTAAGGGCCATTCGGGTTCTCGGGCGGCAACAAATGCTGTGGTGGAGAGGCCTAGCGGTGTCAAAATGCCTTAACCATAGTGCATGGGCGTGCTTGACTTGGTGCGAGGAGCCGTAGGATGCGCGGGAACCGGCCGTGCGGCGGCAAAGTCGTGTGTGCAAATATGGCGGTTCGGAGCCGTGGAGCCGAGGTTAAGTGCCGTTCGGGCTCTCGAGTGATGGCAAACGCTATGGTAGAGAGGCCGGAGGTGTCAAAATGCCTTAACCATGGCGTACGGGCATGCTTGACTCGGGCGGGAGCCATAAAATGCGTTGGAACCGGCCGTGCGGCGGCATGGTCGTGTGTGCAAATATGGCGGTTTTGGAGCCGTGGAGGCATGGTTAAGGGCCCTTCGGGCTCTCGGGTGATGGAAAACTCTATGGTGGAGAGGTGAGAGGCATCAAAATGGCTTAACCATGGCGTACGGGCGTGCTTGACCCGGTGCGAGAGCCATAGGATGCACGGGATCCGGCCGTGCGGCGGCACGGTCGTGTGTGCAATTATGGATGTTTGGAGTCGTGGAGCTATAGTTAAGGGCCGTTCGGGCTCTCGGGTGATGACAAACATTGTGGTGGTGAGGCCGGAGGCATCAAAATGCCTTAACCATGGCATACGGTCATGCTTGACCTAGTGTCGAGAGCTATAGGACACGCACGAACCGGTTTGTGCGGTAGCATATTCGTGTGTGCAAATATGGCGGTTCTAGAGCTGTGGAGCCATGGTTAAGGGCCATTCGGGTTCTCGGCGGCAACAAATGCTGTGGTGGAGAGGCTAGAGGTGTCAAAATGCCTTAACCATGGCGTACGGGCATGCTTGACTCGGTGCGGGAGCCATAGGATGCGTGGAGGCCCGGCCGTGCGGCGGCATGGTCGTGTGTGCAAATATGGCGGTTACGGAGCCGTGGAGCCAAGGTTAAGGGCCGTTCGGGCTCTCGGCGATGGCAAACGCTATGGTAGAGGCCGGAGGTGTCAAAATGCCTTAACCATGGCGTACGGGCATGCTTGACTCGGTGCCGAGAGCCATAGGATGCGTTGGAACCGGCCGTGCGGCGGCATGGTCGTGTGTGCAAATATGGCGGTTTTGCGGCCGTGGAGGCATGGTTAAGGGCCCTTCGGGCTCTCGGGTGATGAAAAACTCTATGGTGGAGAGGTGAGAGGCATCAAAATGGCTTAACCATGGCGTACGGGCGTGCTTGACCCGGTGCCGAGAGCCGTAGGATGCACGGGATCCGGCGTGCGGCGGCACGGTCGTGTGTGCAATTATGGATGTTACGGAGTCGTGGAGCTATAGTTAAGGGCCGTTCGGGCTCTCGGGTGATGACAAATATTGTGGTGGTGAGGCCGGAGGCGTCAAAACGCCTTAACCATGGCATACGGTCGTGCTTGACCTAGTGTCGAGAGCTATAGGACATGCGGGAGGCGGGCGTGCGGTAGCATAGTCGTGTGTGCAAATATGGCGGTTCTAGAGTTTGTGGAGCCATGGTTAAGGGCCATTCGGGTTCTCGGGCGGTAATAAACGCTGTGGTGGAGAGGCCAAAGGTGTTAAAATGCCTTAACCATGGTGCATGGGCGTGCTTGACTTGGTGCGAGGAGCCGTAGGACGCATAGGAACCGGCCGTGCGCGGCAAAGTCGTGTGTGCAAATATGGCGGTTCGGAGCCGTGGAGCCGAGGTTAAGGGCCGTTCGGGCTCTCGGCGACGACAAACGCTATGGTAGAGAGGCCGAGAGGTGTCAAAATGCCTTAACCATGGCGTACGGGCTTGCTTGACTCGGTGCGGGAGCCATAGGATGCGTTGGAACCGACCATGCGGCGGCATGGTCGTGTGTGCAAATGTGGCGGTTTTGCGCCGTGGAGCCATGGTTAAGGGCCCTTCGGGCTCTCGGGTGATGGAAAACTCTATGGTGGAGAGGTGAGAGGCATCAAAATGGCTTAACCAT
This sequence comes from Themeda triandra, assembly GCA_018135685.1. NCBI lineage: Eukaryota > Viridiplantae > Streptophyta > Magnoliopsida > Poales > Poaceae > Themeda > Themeda triandra. The sequence goes on from JAENPR010002945.1 coordinate 11,384, forward strand.
GGCGTACGGGTGTGCTTGAACCGGTGCCGAGAGCCGTAGGATGCACGGGATCCGGCCGTGCGCCGGCACGGTCGTGTGTGCAATTATGGATGTTACGGAGTCGTGGAGCTATAGTTAAGGGCCGTTCGGGCTCTCGGGTGATGACAAACATTGTGGTGGTGGGGCCGGAGGTGTCAAAATGCCTTAACCATGGCATACGGTCGTGCTTGACCTAGTGTCGAGAGCTGTAGGACACGTAGGAACCCGGGCATTGCGGTAGCATAGTCGTGTGTGCAAATATGGCGGTTCTAGAGCGGTGGAGCCATGGTTAAGGGCCATTCGGGTTCTTGGGCGGCAACAAATGCTGTGGTCGAGAGGCCGGCGGTGTCAAAATGCCTTAACCATAGTGCATGGGCGTGCTTGACTTGGTGCGAGGAGCCGTAGGATGCGCGAGGAACCGGCCGTGCGGCGGCAAAGTCGTGTGTGCAAATATGGCGGTTACGGAGCCGTGGAGCCGAGGTTAAGTGCCGTTCGGGCTCTCGAGTGATGGCAAACGCTATGGTAGAGAGGCCGGAGGTGTCAAAATGCCTTAACCATGGCGTACGGGCATGCTTGACTCGGGCCGGGAGCCATAAAATGCGTTGGAACCGGCCGTGCGGCGGCATGGTCGTGTGTGCAAATATGGCGGTTTTGGAGCCGTGGAGGCATGGTTAAGGGCCCTTCGGGCTCTCGGGTGATGGAAAACTCTATGGTGGAGAGGTGAGAGGCATCAAAATGGCTTAACCATGGCGTACGGGCGTGCTTGACCCGGTGCCGAGAGCCATAGGATGCACGGGATCCGGCCGTGCGGCGGCACGGTCGTGTGTGCAATTATGGATGTTACGGAGGTCGTGGAGCTATAGTTAAGGGCCGTTCGGGCTCTCGGGTGATGACAAACATTGTGGTGGTGAGGCCGGAGGCATCAAAATGCCTTAACCATGGCATACGGTCATGCTTGACCTAGTGTCAAGAGGCTGTAGGACACGCACGAACCATTTGTGCGGTAGCATATTCGTGTGTGCAAATATGGCGGTTCTAGAGTTTGTGGAGCCATGGTTAAGGGCCATTCGGGTTCTCGGCGGCAACAAACGCTGTGGTGGAGAGGCTAGAGGTGTCAAAATGCCTTAACCATGGCGTACGGGCATGCTTGACTCGGTGCGGGAGCCATAGGATGCGTTGGGCCGGCCGTGCGGCGGCATGGTCGTGTGTGCAAATATGGCGGTTACGGAGCCGTGGAGCCAAGGTTAAGGGCCGTTCGGGCTCTCGGCGATGGCAAAACGCTATGGTAGAGGGCCGAGGTGTCAAAATGCCTTAACCATGGCGTACGGGCATGCTTGACTCGTGCCGAGAGCCATAGGATGCGTTGGAACCGGCCGTGCGGCGGCATGGTCGTGTGTGCAAATATGGCGGTTTTGCGGCCGTGGAGGCATGGTTAAGGGCCCTTCGGGCTCTCGGGTGATGAAAAACTCTATGGTGGAGAGGTGAGAGGCATCAAAATGGCTTAACCATGGCGTACGGGCGTGCTTGACCCGGTGCCGAGAGCCGTAGGATGCACGGGATCCGGCGTGCGGCGGCACGGTCGTGTGTGCAATTATGGATGTTACGGAGTCGTGGAGCTATAGTTAAGGGCCGTTCGGGCTCTCGGGTGATGACAAATATTGTGGTGGTGAGGCCGGAGGCGTCAAAACGCCTTAACCATGGCATACGGTCGTGCTTGACCTAGTGTCGAGAGCTATAGGACATGCGAGGGCCGGGCTGTTTGTGCGGTAGCATAGTCGTGTGTGCAAATATGGCGGTTCTAGAGCTGTGGAGCCATGGTTAAGGGCCATTCGGGTTCTCGGGCGGTAATAAATGCTGTGGTGGAGAGGCCAAAGGTGTTAAAATGCCTTAACCATGGTGCATGGGCGTGCTTGACTTGGTGCGAGGAGCCGTAGGACGCATAGAACCGGCCGTGCGGCGGCAAAGTCGTGTGTGCAAATATGGCGGTTACGGAGCCGTGGAGCCGAGGTTAAGGGCCGTTCGGGCTCTCGGCGATGACAAACGCTATGGTAGAGAGGCCGGAGGTGTCAAAATGCCTTAACCATGGCGTACGGGCTTGCTTGACTCGGTGCGGGAGCCATAGGACGCGTTGGAACCGACCATGCGGCGGCATGGTCGTGTGTGCAAATGTGGCGGTTTTGCTGCCGTGGAGCCATGGTTAAGGGCCCTTCGGGCTCTCGGGTGATGGAAAACTCTATGGTGGAGAGGTGAGAGGCATCAAAATGGCTTAACCATGGCGTACGGGTGTGCTTGAACCGGTGCCGAGAGCCGTAGGATGCACGGGATCCGGCCGTGCGCCGGCACGGTCGTGTGTGCAATTATGGATGTTACGGAGTCGTGGAGCTATAGTTAAGGGCCGTTCGGGCTCTCGGGTGATGACAAACATTGTGGTGGTGGGGCCGGAGGTGTCAAAACGCCTTAACCATGGCATACGGTCGTGCTTGACCTAGTGTCGAGAGGCTGTAGGACACGTAGGAACCGGCGTGCGGTAGCATAGTCGTGTGTGCAAATATGGCGGTTCTAGAGCGGTGGAGCCATGGTTAAGGGCCATTCGGGTTCTTGGGCGGCAACAAATGCTGTGGTCGAGGCCAAAGCGGTGTCAAAATGCCTTAACCATAGTGCATGGGCGTGCTTGACTTGGTGCGAGGAGCCGTAGGATGCGGGAACCGGCCGTGCGGCGGCAAAGTCGTGTGTGCAAATATGGCGGTTCGGAGCCGTGGAGCCGAGGTTAAGTGCCGTTCGGGCTCTCGAGTGATGGCAAACGCTATGGTAGAGAGGAGGGAGGTGTCAAAATGCCTTAACCATGGCGTACGGGCATGCTTGACTCGGGCCGGGAGCCATAAAATGCGTTGGAACCGGCCGTGCGGCGGCATGGTCGAGTGTGCAAATATGGCGGTTTTGGAGCCGTGGAGGCATGGTTAAGGGCCCTTCGGGCTCTCGGGTGATGGAAAACTCTATGGTGGAGAGGTGAGAGGCATCAAAATGGCTTAACCATGGCGTACGGGCGTGCTTGACCCGGTGCCGAGAGCCATAGGATGCACGGGATCCGGCCGTGCGGCGGCACGGTCGTGTGTGCAATTATGGATGTTCGGAGTCGTGGAGCTGTAGTTAAGGGCCGTTCGGGCTCTCGGGTGATGACAAACATTGTGGTGGTGAGGCCGGAGGCATCAAAACGCCTTAACCATGGCATACGGTCATGCTTGACCTAGTGTCAAGAGCTGTAGGACACGCACACGAACCATTTGTGCGGTAGCATATTCGTGTGTGCAAATATGGCGGTTCTAGAGTTTGTGGAGCCATGGTTAAGGGCCATTCGGGTTCTCGGGCGGCAACAAACGCTGTGGTGGAGAGGCTAGAGGTGTCAAAATGCCTTAACCATGGCGTACGGGCATGCTTGACTCGGTGCGGGAGCCATAGGATGCGTTGGGCCCGGCCGTGCGGCGGCATGGTCGTGTGTGCAAATATGGCGGTTACGGAGCCGTGGAGCCAAGGTTAAGGGCCGTTCGGGCTCTCGGCGATGGCAAACGCTATGGTAGAGAGGCCGGAGGTGTCAAAATGCCTTAACCATGGCGTACGGGCATGCTTGACTCGGTCCGAGAGCCATAGGATGCGTTGGAACCGGCCGTGCGGCGGCATGGTCGTGTGTGCAAATATGGCGTTTTGCGGCCGTGGGGCTGTGGTTAAGGGCCCTTCGGGCTCTCGGGTGATGAAAAACTCTATGGTGGAGAGGTGAGAGGCATCAAAATGGCTTAACCATGGCGTACGGGCGTGCTTGACCCGGTGCCGAGAGCCGTAGGATGCACGGGATCCGGCGTGCGGCGGCACGGTCGTGTGTGCAATTATGGATGTTACGGAGTCGTGGAGCTATAGTTAAGGGCCGTTCGGGCTCTCGGGTGATGACAAATATTGTGGTGGTGAGGCCGGAGGCGTCAAAACGCCTTAACCATGGCATACGGTCGTGCTTGACCTAGTGTCGAGAGCTATAGGACATGCGAGGGCGGGTTTGTGCGGTAGCATAGTCGTGTGTGCAAATATGGCGGTTCTAGAGTTTGTGGAGCCATGGTTAAGGGCCATTCGGGTTCTCGGGCGGTAATAAACGCTGTGGTGGAGAGGCCAAAGGTGTTAAAATGCCTTAACCATGGTGCATGGGCGTGCTTGACTTGGTGCGAGGAGCCGTAGGACGCATAGGAACCGGCCGTGCGCGGCAAAGTCGTGTGTGCAAATATGGCGGTTACGGAGCCGTGGAGCCGAGGTTAAGGGCCGTTCGGGCTCTCGGCGATGACAAACGCTATGGTAGAGAGGCCGGAGGTGTCAAAATGCCTTAACCATGGCGTACGGGCTTGCTTGACTCGGTGCGGGAGCCATAGGATGCGTTGGAACCGACCATGCGGCGGCATGGTCGTGTGTGCAAATGTGGCGTTTTTGCGCCGTGGAGCCATGGTTAAGGGCCCTTCGGGCTCTCGGGTGATGGAAAACTCTATGGTGGAGAGGTGAGAGGCATCAAAATGGCTTAACCATGGCGTACGGGTGTGCTTGAACCGGTGCCGAGAGCCGTAGGATGCACGGGATCCGGCCGTGCGCCGGCACGGTCGTGTGTGCAATTATGGATGTTACGGAGTCGTGGAGCTATAGTTAAGGGCCGTTCGGGCTCTCGGGTGATGACAAACATTGTGGTGGTGGGGCCGGAGGTGTCAAAATGCCTTAACCATGGCATACGGTCGTGCTTGACCTAGTGTCGAGAGCTAGGACACGTAGGAACCATTTGTGCGGTAGCATAGTCGTGTGTGCAAATATGGCGGTTCTAGAGCGGTGGAGCCATGGTTAAGGGCCATTCGGGTTCTTGGGCGGCAACAAATGCTGTGGTCGGAGAGGCCAGCGGTGTCAAAATGCCTTAACCATAGTGCATGGGCGTGCTTGACTTGGTGCGAGGAGCCGTAGGATGCGCGAGGAACCGGCCGTGCGGCGGCAAAGTCGTGTGTGCAAATATGGCGGTTACGGAGCCGTGGAGCCGAGGTTAAGTGCCGTTCGGGCTCTCGAGTGATGGCAAACGCTATGGTAGAGAGGCCGGAGGTGTCAAAATGCCTTAACCATGGCGTACGGGCATGCTTGACTCGGGCCGGGAGCCATAAAATGCGTTGGAACCGGCCGTGCGGCGGCATGGTCGTGTGCAAATATGGCGGTTTTGGAGCCGTGGAGGCATGGTTAAGGGCCCTTCGGGCTCTCGGGTGATGGAAAACTCTATGGTGGAGAGGTGAGAGGCATCAAAATGGCTTAACCATGGCGTACGGGCGTGCTTGACCCGGTGCCGAGAGCCATAGGATGCACGGGGATCCGGCCGTGCGGCGGCACGGTCGTGTGTGCAATTATGGATGTTGGAGGTCGTGGAGCTATAGTTAAGGGCCGTTCGGGCTCTCGGGTGATGACAAACATTGTGGTGGTGAGGCCGGAGGCATCAAAACGCCTTAACCATGGCATACGGTCATGCTTGACCTAGTGTCAAGAGGCTGTAGGACACGCAGGAGCCGGCTGTGCGGTAGCATATTCGTGTGTGCAAATATGGCGGTTCTAGAGGCTGTGGAGCCATGGTTAAGGGCCATTCGGGTTCTCGGGCGGCAACAAACGCTGTGGTGGAGAGGCTAGAGGTGTCAAAATGCCTTAACCATGGCGTACGGGCATGCTTGACTCGGTGCGGGGGCCATAGGATGCGTTAGGAACCGGCCGTGCGGCGGCATGGTCGTGTGTGCAAATATGGCGGTTCGGAGCCGTGGAGCCAAGGTTAAGGGCCGTTCGGGCTCTCGGCGATGGCAAACGCTATGGTAGAGAGGCCGGAGGTGTCAAAATGCCTTAACCATGGCGTACGGGCATGCTTGACTCGGTCGAGAGCCATAGGATGCGTTGGAACCGGCCGTGCGGCGGCATGGTCGTGTGTGCAAATATGGCGGTTTTGCGGCCGTGGAGCATGGTTAAGGGCCCTTCGGGCTCTCGGGTGATGAAAAACTCTATGGTGGAGAGGTGAGAGGCATCAAAATGGCTTAACCATGGCGTACGGGCGTGCTTGACCCGGTGCCGAGAGCCGTAGGATGCACGGGATCCGGCCGTGCGGCGGCACGGTCGTGTGTGCAATTATGGATGTTGCAGGTCGTGGAGCTATAGTTAAGGGCCGTTCGGGCTCTCGGGTGATGACAAATATTGTGGTGGTGAGGCCGGAGGCGTCAAAACGCCTTAACCATGGCATACGGTCGTGCTTGACCTAGTGTCGAGAGCTATAGGACATGTAGGAACCGGGCGTGCGGTAGCATAGTCGTGTGTGCAAATATGGCGGTTCTAGAGCGGTGGAGCCATGGTTAAGGGCCATTCGGGTTCTCGGGCGGTAACAAATGCTGTGGTGGAGAGGCCAAAGGTGTTAAAATGCCTTAACCATGGTGCATGGGCGTGCTTGACTTGGTGCGAGGAGCCGTAGGACGCATAGGAACCGGCCGTGCGGCGGCAAAGTCGTGTGTGCAAATATGGCGGTTACGGAGCCGTGGAGCGAGGTTAAGGGCCGTTCGGGCTCTCGAGCGATGACAAACGCTATGGTAGAGAGGCCGGAGGTGTCAAAATGCCTTAACCATGGCGTACGGGCTTGCTTGACTCGGTGCGGGAGCCATAGGATGCGTTGGAACCGACCATGCGGCGGCATGGTCGTGTGTGCAAATATGGCGGTTTTGGAGCCGTGGAGCCATGGTTAAGGGCCCTTCGGGCTCTCGGGTGATGGAAAACTCTATGGTGGAGAGGTGAGAGGCATCAAAATGGCTTAACCATGGCGTACGGGTGTGCTTGACCCGGTGCGAGAGCCGTAGGATGCACGGGATCCGGCCGTGCGCCGGCACGGTCGTGTGTGCAATTATGGATGTTACGGAGTCGTGGAGCTATAGTTAAGGGCCGTTCGGGCTCTCGGGTGATGACAAACATTGTGGTGGTGGGGCCGGAGGTGTCAAAATGCCTTAACCATGGCATACGGTCGTGCTTGACCTAGTGTCGAGAGCTGTAGGACACGTAGGAACCGGTTTGTGCGGTAGCATAGTCGTGTGTGCAAATATGGCGGTTCTAGAGCGGTGGAGCCATGGTTAAGGGCCATTCGGGTTCTTGGGCGGCAACAAATGCTGTGGTGGAGAGGCCAGCGGTGTCAAAATGCCTTAACCATAGTGCATGGGCGTGCTTGACTTGGTGCGAGGAGCCGTAGGATGCATAGGAACCGGCCGTGCGGCAGCAAAGTCGTGTGTGCAAATATGGCAGTTCGGAGCCGTGGAGCCGAGGTTAAGTGCCGTTCGGGCTCTCGAGTGATGGCAAACGCTATGGTAGAGAGGCCGGAGGTGTCAAAATGCCTTAACCATGGCGTACGGGCATGCTTGACTCGGTGCCGGGAGCCATAAAATGCGTTGGAACCGGCCGTGCGGCGGCATGGTCGTGTGTGCAAATATGGCGGTTTTGGAGCCGTGGAGGCATGGTTAAGGGCCCTTCGGGCTCTCGGGTGATGGAAAACTCTATGGTGGAGAGGTGAGAGGCATCAAAATGGCTTAACCATGGCGTACGGGCGTGCTTGACCCGGTGCCGAGAGCCATAGGATGCACGGGATCCGGCCGTGCGGCGGCACGGTCGTGTGTGCAATTATGGATGTTGGAGTCGTGGAGCTATAGTTAAGGGCCGTTCGGGCTCTCGGGTGGTGATGACAAACATTGTGGTGGTGAGGCCGGAGGCATCAAAATGCCTTAACCATGGCATACGGTCATGCTTGACCTAGTGTCGAGAGGCTATAGGACACGTAGGAACCGGGCTGTGCGGTAGCATAGTCGTGTGTGCAAATATGGCGGTTCTAGAGCGGTGGAGCCATGGTTAAGGGCCATTCGGGTTCTCGAGGCGGCAACAAATGCTGTGGTGGAGAGGCTAGAGGTGTCAAAATGCCTTAACCATGGTGCATGGGCATGCTTGACTTGGTGCGGGAGCCATAGGATGCGTTAGGAACCGGCCGTGCGGCGGCATGGTCGTGTGTGCAAATATGGCGGTTCGGAGCCGTGGAGCCAAGGTTAAGGGCCGTTCGGGCTCTCGAGCGATGGCAAACGCTATGGTAGAGAGGCCGAGAGGTGTCAAAATGCCTTAACCATGGCGTACGGGCATGCTTGACTCGGTCCGAGAGCCATAGGATGCGTTGGAACCGGCCGTGCGGCGGCATGGTCGTGTGTGCAAATATGGCGGTTTTGCGGCCGTGGAGGCATGGTTAAGGGCCCTTCGGGCTCTCGGGTGATGAAAAACTCTATGGTGGAGAGGTGAGAGGCATCAAAATGGCTTAACCATGGCGTACGGGCGTGCTTGACCCGGTGCCGAGAGCCGTAGGATGCACGGGATCCGGCCGTGCGGCGGCACGGTCGTGTGTGCAATTATGGATGCAGGTCGTGGAGCTATAGTTAAGGGCCGTTCGGGCTCTCGGGTGATGACAAATATTGTGGTGGTGAGGCCGGAGGCGTCAAAACGCCTTAACCATGGCATACGGTCGTGCTTGACCTAGTGTCGAGAGCTATAGGACATGCAGGAACCGGTTTGTGCGGTAGCATAGTCGTGTGTGCAAATATGGCGGTTCTAGAGCTGTGGAGCCATGGTTAAGGGCCATTCGGGTTCTCGGGCGGTAATAAACGCTGTGGTGGAGAGGCCAAAGGTGTTAAAATGCCTTAACCATGGTGCATGGGCGTGCTTGACTTGGTGCGAGGAGCCGTAGGACGCATAGGAACCGGCCGTGCGGCGGCAAGTCGTGTGTGCAAATATGGCGGTTACGGAGCCGTGGAGCCGAGGTTAAGGGCCGTTCGGGCTCTCGGCGATGACAAACGCTATGGTAGAGAGGCCGGAGGTGTCAAAATGCCTTAACCATGGCGTACGGGCTTGCTTGACTCGGTGCGGGAGCCATAGGATGCGTTGGAACCGACCATGCGGCGGCATGGTCGTGTGTGCAAATGTGGCGGTTTTGCTTGCCGTGGAGCCATGGTTAAGGGCCCTTCGGGCTCTCGGGTGATGGAAAACTCTATGGTGGAGAGGTGAGAGGCATCAAAATGGCTTAACCATGGCGTACGGGTGTGCTTGAACCGGTGCCGAGAGCCGTAGGATGCACGGGATCCGGCCGTGCGCCGGCACGGTCGTGTGTGCAATTATGGATGTTACGGGTCGTGGAGCTATAGTTAAGGGCCGTTCGGGCTCTCGGGTGATGACAAACATTGTGGTGGTGGGGCCGGAGGTGTCAAAATGCCTTAACCATGGCATACGGTCGTGCTTGACCTAGTGTCGAGAGCTATGTAGGACACGTAGGAACCATTTGTGCGGTAGCATAGTCGTGTGTGCAAATATGGCGGTTCTAGAGCGGTGGAGCCATGGTTAAGGGCCATTCGGGTTCTTGGGCGGCAACAAATGTGGTCGAGAGGCCAGCGGTGTCAAAATGCCTTAACCATAGTGCATGGGCGTGCTTGACTTGGTGCGAGGAGCCGTAGGATGCGCGAGGAACCGGCCGTGCGGCGGCAAAGTCGTGTGTGCAAATATGGCGGTTACGGGAGCCGTGGAGCCGAGGTTAAGTGCCGTTCGGGCTCTCGAGTGATGGCAAACGCTATGGTAGAGAGGCCCGGAGGTGTCAAAATGCCTTAACCATGGCGTACGGGCATGCTTGACTCGGGCGGGAGCCATAAAATGCGTTGGAACCGGCCGTGCGGCGGCATGGTCGTGTGTGCAAATATGGCGGTTTTGGAGCCGTGGAGGCATGGTTAAGGGCCCTTCGGGCTCTCGGGTGATGGAAAACTCTATGGTGGAGAGGTGAGAGGCATCAAAATGGCTTAACCATGGCGTACGGGCGTGCTTGACCCGGTGCCGAGAGCCATAGGATGCACGGGATCCGGCCGTGCGGCGGCACGGTCGTGTGTGCAATTATGGATGTTACGGAGTCGTGGAGCTATAGTTAAGGGCCGTTCGGGCTCTCGGGTGATGACAAACATTGTGGTGGTGAGGCCCGGAGGCATCAAAATGCCTTAACCATGGCATACGGTCATGCTTGACCTAGTGTCAAGAGAGCTGTAGGACACGCACGAACCGGTGTGCGGTAGCATATTCGTGTGTGCAAATATGGCGGTTCTAGAGCTGTGGAGCCATGGTTAAGGGCCATTCGGGTTCTCGGGCGGCAACAAACGCTGTGGTGGAGAGGCTAGAGGTGTCAAAATGCCTTAACCATGGTGCGTACGGGCATGCTTGACTCGGTGCGGGAGCCATAGGATGCGTTGGAGGCCCGGCCGTGCGGCGGCATGGTCGTGTGTGCAAATATGGCGGTTACGGAGCCGTGGAGCCAAGGTTAAGGGCCGTTCGGGCTCTCGGCGATGGCAAACGCTATGGTAGAGAGGCCGAGAGGTGTCAAAATGCCTTAACCATGGCGTACGGGCATGCTTGACTCGGTGCCGAGAGCCATAGGATGCGTTGGAACCGGCCGTGCGGCGGCATGGTCGTGTGTGCAAATATGGCGTTTTGCGGCCGTGGCATGTGGTTAAGGGCCCTTCGGGCTCTCGGGTGATGAAAAACTCTATGGTGGAGAGGTGAGAGGCATCAAAATGGCTTAACCATGGCGTACGGGCGTGCTTGACCCGGTGCCGAGAGCCGTAGGATGCACGGGATCCGGCGTGCGGCGGCACGTCGTGTGTGCAATTATGGATGTTACGGAGTCGTGGAGCTATAGTTAAGGGCCGTTCGGGCTCTCGGGTGATGACAAATATTGTGGTGGTGAGGCCGGAGGCGTCAAAACGCCTTAACCATGGCATACGGTCGTGCTTGACCTAGTGTCGAGAGCTATAGGACACGCGGAACCGGGCTGTGCGGTAGCATAGTCGTGTGTGCAAATATGGCGGTTCTAGAGCTGTGGAGCCATGGTTAAGGGCCATTCGGGTTCTCGGGCGGTAATAAACGCTGTGGTGGAGAGGCCAAAGGTGTTAAAATGCCTTAACCATGGTGCATGGGCGTGCTTGACTTGGTGCGAGGAGCCGTAGGACGCATAGGAACCGGCCGTGCGGCGGCAAAGTCGTGTGTGCAAATATGGCGGTTACGGAGCCGTGGAGCCGAGGTTAAGGGCCGTTCGGGCTCTCGGCGATGACAAACGCTATGGTAGAGAGGCCGGAGGTGTCAAAATGCCTTAACCATGGCGTACGGGCTGCTTGACTCGGTCGGGAGCCATAGGATGCGTTGGAACCGACCATGCGGCGGCATGGTCGTGTGTGCAAATGTGGCGGTTTTTGCCGTGGAGCCATGGTTAAGGGCCCTTCGGGCTCTCGGGTGATGGAAAACTCTATGGTGGAGAGGTGAGAGGCATCAAAATGGCTTAACCATGGCGTACGGGTGTGCTTGACCGGTGCCGAGAGCCGTAGGATGCACGGGATCCGGCCGTGCGCCGGCACGGTCGTGTGTGCAATTATGGATGTTCGGGTCGTGGAGCTATAGTTAAGGGCCGTTCGGGCTCTCGGGTGATGACAAACATTGTGGTGGTGGGGCCGGAGGTGTCAAAATGCCTTAACCATGGCATACGGTCGTGCTTGACCTAGTGTCGAGAGCTGTAGGACACGTAGGAACCATTTGTGCGGTAGCATAGTCGTGTGTGCAAATATGGCGGTTCTAGAGCGGTGGAGCCATGGTTAAGGGCCATTCGGGTTCTTGGGCGGCAACAAATGCTGTGGTCGAGAGGCTAGCGGTGTCAAAATGCCTTAACCATAGTGCATGGGCGTGCTTGACTTGGTGCGGGAGCCGTAGGATGCGCGAGGAACCGGCCGTGCGGCGGCAAAGTCGTGTGTGCAAATATGGCGGTTACGGAGCCGTGGAGCCGAGGTTAAGTGCCGTTCGGGCTCTCGAGTGATGGCAAACGCTATGGTAGAGAGGCCGGAGGTGTCAAAATGCCTTAACCATGGCGTACGGGCATGCTTGACTCGGGCGGGAGCCATAAAATGCGTTGGAACCGGCCGTGCGGCGGCATGGTCGTGTGTGCAAATATGGCGGTTTTGGAGCCGTGGAGGCATGGTTAAGGGCCCTTCGGGCTCTCGGGTGATGGAAAACTCTATGGTGGAGAGGTGAGAGGCATCAAAATGGCTTAACCATGGCGTACGGGCGTGCTTGACCCGGCCGAGAGCCATAGGATGCACGGGATCCGGCCGTGCGGCGGCACGGTCGTGTGTGCAATTATGGATGTTCGGAGTCGTGGAGCTATAGTTAAGGGCCGTTCGGGCTCTCGGGTGATGACAAACATTGTGGTGGTGAGGCCGGAGGCATCAAAATGCCTTAACCATGGCATACGGTCATGCTTGACCTAGTGTCGAGAGCTATAGGACACGCACGAGCCGGTTTGTGCGGTAGCATATTCGTGTGTGCAAATATGGCGGTTCTAGAGCTGTGGAGCCATGGTTAAGGGCCATTCGGGTTCTCGGGCGGCAACAAACGCTGTGGTGGAGAGGCTAGAGGTGTCAAAATGCCTTAACCATGGCATACGGGCATGCTTGACTCGGTGCGGGAGCCATAGGATGCGTTAGGCCCGGCCGTGCGGCGGCATGGTCGTGTGTGCAAATATGGCGGTTACGGAGCCGTGGAGCCAAGGTTAAGGGCCGTTCGGGCTCTCGGCGATGGCAAACGCTATGGTAGAGAGGCCGGAGGTGTCAAAATGCCTTAACCATGGCGTACGGGCATGCTTGACTCGGTCGAGAGCCATAGGATGCGTTGGAACCGACCGTGCGGCGGCATGGTCGTGTGTGCAAATATGGCGGTTTTGCGGCCGTGGAGGCATGGTTAAGGGCCCTTCGGGCTCTCGGGTGATGAAAAACTCTATGGTGGAGAGGTGAGAGGCATCAAAATGGCTTAACCATGGCGTACGGGCGTGCTTGACCCGGTGCCGAGAGCCGTAGGATGCACGGGATCCGGCCGTGCGGCGGCACGGTCGTGTGTGCAATTATGGATGCAGGTCGTGGAGCTATAGTTAAGGGCCGTTCGGGCTCTCGGGTGATGACAAATATTGTGGTGGTGAGGCCGGAGGCGTCAAAATGCCTTAACCATGGCATACGGTCGTGCTTGACCTAGTGTCGAGAGCTATAGGACATGCGTAGGAAGCCGTTTGTGCGGTAGCATAGTCGTGTGTGCAAATATGGCAGTTCTAGAGCGGTGGAGCCATGGTTAAGGGCCATTCGGGTTCTCGGGCGGTAATAAATGCTGTGGTGGAGAGGCCAAAGGTGTTAAAATGCCTTAACCATGGTGCATGGGCGTGCTTGACTTGGTGCGAGGAGCCGTAGGATGCGCAGGAACCGGCCGTGCGGCAGCAAAGTCGTGTGTGCAAATATGGCGGTTACGGAGCCGTGGAGCCGAGGTTAAGGGCCGTTCGGGCTCTCGGCGATGACAAACGCTATGGTAGAGAGGCCGGAGGTGTCAAAATGCCTTAACCATGGCGTACGGGCTTGCTTGACTCGGTGCGGGAGCCATAGGATGCGTTGGAACCGACCATGCGGCGGCATGGTCGTGTGTGCAAATGTGGCGGTTTTTGGAGCCGTGGAGCCATGGTTAAGGGCCCTTCGGGCTCTCGGGTGATGGAAAACTCTATGGTGGAGAGGTGAGAGGCATCAAAATGGCTTAACCATGGCGTACGGGTGTGCTTGACCGGTGCCGAGAGCCGTAGGATGCACGGGATCCGGCCGTGCGCGGCACGGTCGTGTGTGCAATTATGGATGTTACGGAGTCGTGGAGCTATAGTTAAGGGCCGTTCGGGCTCTCGGGTGATGACAAACATTGTGGTGGTGGGGCCGGAGGTGTCAAAACGCCTTAACCATGGCATACGGTCGTGCTTGACCTAGTGTCGAGAGCTATAGGACACGTAGGAACCATTTGTGCGGTAGCATAGTCGTGTGTGCAAATATGGCGGTTCTAGAGCGGTGGAGCCATGGTTAAGGGCCATTCGGGTTCTTGGGCGGCAACAAATGCTGTGGTGGAGAGGCTAGCGGTGTCAAAATGCCTTAACCATAGTGCATGGGCGTGCTTGACTTGGTGCGAGGAGCCGTAGGATGCGCGAGGAACCGGCCGTGCGGCGGCAAAGTCGTGTGTGCAAATATGGCGGTTACGGAGCCGTGGAGCCGAGGTTAAGTGCCGTTCGGGCTCTCGAGTGATGGCAAACGCTATGGTAGAGAGGCCGGAGGTGTCAAAATGCCTTAACCATGGCGTACGGGCATGCTTGACTCGGGCGGGAGCCATAAAATGCGTTGGAACCGGCCGTGCGGCGGCATGGTCGTGTGTGCAAATATGGCGGTTTTGGAGCCGTGGAGGCATGGTTAAGGGCCCTTCGGGCTCTCGGGTGATGGAAAACTCTATGGTGGAGAGGTGAGAGGCATCAAAATGGCTTAACCATGGCGTACGGGCGTGCTTGACCCGGTGCCGAGAGCCATAGGATGCACGGGATCCGGCCGTGCGGCGGCACGGTCGTGTGTGCAATTATGGATGTTACGGAGTCGTGGAGCTATAGTTAAGGGCCGTTCGGGCTCTCGGGTGATGACAAACATTGTGGTGGTGAGGCCGGAGGCATCAAAATGCCTTAACCATGGCATACGGTCATGCTTGACCTAGTGTCAGAGGCTATAGGACACGCACGAACATTTGTGCGGTAGCATATTCGTGTGTGCAAATATGGCGGTTCTAGAGCGTGTGGAGCCATGGTTAAGGGCCATTCGGGTTCTCGGGCGGCAACAAATGCTGTGGTGGAGAGGCTAGAGGTGTCAAAATGCCTTAACCATGGCGCATACGGGCATGCTTGACTCGGTGCGGGAGCCATAGGATGCGTTAGGCCCGGCCGTGCGGCGGCATGGTCGTGTGTGCAAATATGGCGGTTACGGAGCCGTGGAGCCAAGGTTAAGGGCCGTTCGGGCTCTCGAGCGATGGCAAACGCTATGGTAGAGAGGCCGGAGGTGTCAAAATGCCTTAACCATGGCGTACGGGCATGCTTGACTCGGTCGAGAGCCATAGGATGCGTTGGAACCGGCCGTGCGGCGGCATGGTCGTGTGTGCAAATATGGCGGTTTTGCGGCCGTGGAGGCATGGTTAAGGGCCCTTCGGGCTCTCGGGTGATGAAAAACTCTATGGTGGAGAGGTGAGAGGCATCAAAATGGCTTAACCATGGCGTACGGGCGTGCTTGACCCGGTGCCGAGAGCCGTAGGATGCACGGGATCCGCGTGCGTGCGGCGGCACGGTCGTGTGTGCAATTATGGATGTTACGGAGTCGTGGAGCTATAGTTAAGGGCCGTTCGGGCTCTCGGGTGATGACAAATATTGTGGTGGTGAGGCCGGAGGTGTCAAAATGCCTTAACCATGGCATACGGTCGTGCTTGACCTAGTGTCGAGAGCTATAGGACATGCGAACCGGGCGTGCGGTAGCATAGTCGTGTGTGCAAATATGGCGGTTCTAGAGCGGTGGAGCCATGGTTAAGGGCCATTCGGGTTCTCGGGCGGTAACAAATGCTGTGGTGGAGAGGCCAAAGGTGTTAAAATGCCTTAACCATGGTGCATGGGCGTGCTTGACTTGGTGCGAGGAGCCGTAGGATGCGGAAGCCCGGCCGTGCGGCGGCAAAGTCGTGTGTGCAAATATGGCGGTTACGGAGCCGTGGAGCCGAGGTTAAGGGCCGTTCGGGCTCTCGAGCGATGACAAACGCTATGGTAGAGAGGCCGGAGGTGTCAAAATGCCTTAACCATGGCGTACGGGCTTGCTTGACTCGGTCGGGAGCCATAGGATGCGTTGGAACCGGCCATGCGGCGGCATGGTCGTGTGTGCAAATGTGGCGGTTTTGGAGCCGTGGAGCCATGGTTAAGGGCCCTTCGGGCTCTCGGGTGATGGAAAACTCTATGGTGGAGAGGTGAGAGGCATCAAAATGGCTTAACCATGGCGTACGGGTGTGCTTGACCCGGTGCGAGAGCCGTAGGATGCACGGGATCCGGCCGTGCGGCGGCACGGTCGTGTGTGCAATTATGGATGTTACGGAGTCGTGGAGCTATAGTTAAGGGCCGTTCGGGCTCTCGGGTGATGACAAACATTGTGGTGGTGGGGCCGGAGGTGTCAAAACGCCTTAACCATGGCATACGGTCGTGCTTGACCTAGTGTCGAGAGCTATAGGACACGTAGGAACCGGGTTTGTGCGGTAG
Source organism: Themeda triandra (assembly GCA_018135685.1). Lineage (NCBI taxonomy): Eukaryota > Viridiplantae > Streptophyta > Magnoliopsida > Poales > Poaceae > Themeda > Themeda triandra. The sequence goes on from JAENPR010002945.1 coordinate 27,639, forward strand.
CATAGTCGTGTGTGCAAATATGGCGGTTCTAGAGCGGTGGAGCCATGGTTAAGGGCCATTCGGGTTCTTGGGCGGCAACAAAAATGCTGTGGTGGAGAGGCTAGAGGTGTCAAAATGCCTTAACCATAGTGCATGGGCGTGCTTGACTTGGTGCGAGGAGCCGTAGGATGCGTAGGAACCGGCCGTGCGGCGGCAAAGTCGTGTGTGCAAATATGGCGGTTACGGAGCCGTGGAGCCGAGGTTAAGTGCCGTTCGGGCTCTCGAGTGATGGCAAACGCTATGGTAGAGAGGCCGGAGGTGTCAAAATGCCTTAACCATGGCGTACGGGCATGCTTGACTCGGTGCGGGAGCCATAAAATGCGTTGGAACCGGCCGTGCGGCGGCATGGTCGTGTGTGCAAATATGGCAGTTTTGGAGCCGTGGAGGCATGGTTAAGGGCCCTTCGGGCTCTCGGGTGATGGAAAACTCTATGGTGGAGAGGTGAGAGGCATCAAAATGGCTTAACCATGGCGTACGGGCGTGTTGACCCGGTGCCGAGAGCCATAGGATGCACGGGATCCGGCCGTGCGGCGGCACGGTCGTGTGTGCAATTATGGATGTTACGGAGTCGTGGAGCTATAGTTAAGGGCCGTTCGGGCTCTCGGGTGATGACAAACATTGTGGTGGTGAGGCCGAGGCATCAAAATGCCTTAACCATGGCATACGGTCATGCTTGACCTAGTGTCGAGAGCTATAGGACACGCGTAGGAACCGGGCTGTGCGGTAGCATATTCGTGTGTGCAAATATGGCGGTTCTAGAGCTGTGGAGCCATGGTTAAGGGCCATTCGGGTTCTCGGGCGGCAACAAATGCTGTGGTGGAGAGGCTAGAGGTGTCAAAATGCCTTAACCATGGTGCATGGGCATGCTTGACTTGGTGCGGGAGCCATAGGATGCGTTGGAACCGGCCGTGCGGCGGCATGGTCGTGTGTGCAAATATGGCGGTTACGGAGCCGTGGAGCCAAGGTTAAGGGCCGTTCGGGCTCTCGAGCGATGGCAAACGCTATGGTAGAGAGGCCGGAGAGGTGTCAAAATGCCTTAACCATGGCGTACGGGCATGCTTGACTCGGTGCCGGGAGCCATAGGATGCGTTGGAACCGGCCGTGCGGCGGCATGGTCGTGTGTGCAAATATGGCGGTTTTGCGGCCGTGGAGCATGGTTAAGGGCCCTTCGGGCTCTCGGGTGATGAAAAACTCTATGGTGGAGAGGTGAGAGGCATCAAAATGGCTTAACCATGGCGTACGGGCGTGCTTGACCCGGTGCCGAGAGCCGTAGGATGCACGGGATCCGGCCGTGCGGCGGCACGGTCGTGTGTGCAATTATGGATGTTACGGAGTCGTGGAGCTATAGTTAAGGGCCGTTCGGGCTCTCGGGTGATGACAAACATTGTGGTGGTGAGGCCGGAGGTGTCAAAATGCCTTAACCATGGCATACGGTCGTGCTTGACCTAGTGTCGAGAGCTATAGGACACGTAGGAACCGGTTGTGCGGTAGCATAGTCGTGTGTGCAAATATGGCGGTTCTAGAGCGGTGGAGCCATGGTTAAGGGCCATTCGGGTTCTCGGGCGGCAACAAATGCTGTGGTGGAGAGGCCAAAGGTGTCAAAATGCCTTAACCATGGTGCATGGGCGTGCTTGACTTGGTGCGAGGAGCCGTAGGATGCGCATAGGAACCCGGCCGTGCGGCGGCAAAGTCGTGTGTGCAAATATGGCGGTTACGGAGCCGTGGAGCCGAGGTTAAGGGCCGTTCGGGCTCTCGGCGATGACAAACGCTATGGTAGAGAGGCCCCGGAGGTGTCAAAATGCCTTAACCATGGCGTACGGGCATGCTTGACTCGGTGCGGGAGCCATAGGATGCGTTGGAACCGACCATGCGGCGGCATGGTCGTGTGTGCAAATGTGGCGGTTTTTTGGAGCCGTGGAGCCATGGTTAAGGGCCCTTCGGGCTCTCGGGTGATGGAAAACTCTATGGTGGAGAGGTGAGAGGCATCAAAATGGCTTAACCATGGCGTACGGGTGTGCTTGACCGGTGCCGAGAGCCGTAGGATGCACGGGATCCGGCCGTGCGCCGGCACGGTCGTGTGTGCAATTATGGATGTTACGGAGTCGTGGAGCTATAGTTAAGGGCCGTTCGGGCTCTCGGGTGATGACAAACATTGCTACCTACTCTAGGTGGACCCTAGTGGGTCCGAGGCCAACCTGGCCACCCACAGCCTCGGTGGCCACCTGGCCGGCCACCCAATATTCGCGAGGCCATGGCCAACCTGGCCGGCCATGGCCAGCGACGGCTAGCGGCCCCGGCCGGCCAAGGTGGCCATGACCACCCGGCCCGGCAAGCTCGGCCCGGCTCCTAGCGGGCCGGGCCGGCCCGGCTCGCGCCGGGCGCAAGCCAAGCCCGGCCAAGCTCGCCGGCCCGGCCCGCGGCAGCGGCCGGCCTAGCCGGGCCAGGCCGATCGAGCGGCAACGGCTAAAACCGGCCCGCTCCCGACCCTCTTTCCCTTCCGACGTTTGGCCGCGCGACGCGCAAGACGGCCCAGCCCGAGACGCGCGGCCCGCGCCGGTGCGACGGGTGGGGCCAACGAAGGCGGGAGCCGCTGTCGGCCCGACCCAGTCGGATAGGGAGCAAGCGTACGCGCCGCACGCGCACGGGCGCACGAACCCTAGGTTCGTGCACCGGGCCCCACATCGCCGTGCGCACCTATAAGAGGCCGCCACCTCCCCGAGCGCCCCTTCCGCAACCCTAGCGCGCCGCCACCGGATCGTGAGCCCCGCGAACCACGACTTGCCGAGCTCGCCGCCGCCGCCACCGTTCCGCCGTTTCCGCCGCCATCCGCCAAGGTGAGCTGCACCCCAAGCTTCGCCTTGTCACGGGCGGCGCGAAGAGGGTGTCCCGCCCGCGGCCGCCGAAGCCGCTTACGTGCGCCGCAACTCGCCGCCCGAACTCGCGCCCTGCCCGGCTTAGCGCGCAGATTGAGCCTTCGCGCGCGCGTGCGCGCGCGTGCTCCGGCCCGCGCTCTAGTGGCCCGTAGCGCCGCGCCGAGGTCGCCGCCGTGACCATGGCCGGAGTCGCCGGGGTCAACCCGTCCGCCCGGCCGGTCCACGGTGGACCCGGTGGACTTGGTCCACGGGGCGTGGTCCACGGCCGGTCCACGGCCGGCCGTCCGCGCCGCCACGTGGCCGCCGCCACGGCTCAACGCCGCCAGTCGCCGGCACTTTTGCAGAAAGGCCCTCGGCCTTTACACTAGCAACGATTGGTCCACCTCGAGTTCAAATCTAATTACGACTTAGTCAGGTTTTACTGCTTGATTTAACCCCGATCTTGTATAGGCCGTAGTTTACTCATTTTAACTCCGTTTTCAATGATTTAATACTTGTTGGAATCGTCTCGTCGTGTAGAATCTTTCTATGCTATTGTTCTTGAAGATTACTTGTTTTGGTGTACTGTTCTGATTAGAATATGTTTGCTTGCATGTAATGCTCGTGTGCTTGATTGCGACGAATAGAGAGAGAACGCGTCGTGGGTGAAGGAGGAACGGCGGGACCACGGGATCCCGTGCACTTTGACCTCAATCAAGGCAAGTACGGGACCCTTGAACATATTGATCCCATGAACTATAATGATTGCATGCATGTGTCTAATACATCAAACCTAAGGACATACTAGCCATTACTATCCAAATATCACCCATGGGGTTTATAGATAGGATATAGGTGCGCTAGTGCTCCTCTTACCTACTCACTAATGATGTACTATTAAAATGCTGCTTTAGTAAAGGCGTTTGGTAATGCTTGCGGTCATTGTTGGAGGTGGTTGATACGGGAGGCATCGTTTGTTGGTGGAGCAAGAGGGATGCGGATGCTAGTGTGGTGCTCGTGGCGACGAGGGCATCCGTGTACGCTCTCCGTAAGGACCGGTTCCTAGACGGTTCAAGCGGGACAATCCGTACGACTCCGGGCTATATGGCTGCATTGGCAAAGTATAGGGAGTCATCATAGGTAGGTTGGTAACTTGCCGACGGGTGCCATAGCTATGGTGATAAGAGTGATCCCAAGTTCGAAGCATGAGGGTTACGGGAAGATCCGCGCGGAGCGGCGTGTGCGGGACGTCTCTCATGTGCTTGGGACATTGCGGTCGGGCTACCACTACCTATGACCCATGAACGGACCTCGTAGTGAGACCACCGCTCATTCACCTTGGAAGTGTCTTTGGGAGTAATTAACCCGAGCAGAAGGGAATCACGACTGGAGGGAAAGTGTACACCTCTGCGCAGAGTTTGATCAAACCGATATATCGTCGAGCTCTCGGTATGAGCGGCCCGGCGCCTGCGGATTAGCAAATGGTTTTCATGGCTCGTTGGAGATGGTTAAGGGAGGTTGCTACCTTGGTTCTGGGATTGCCGATCCCATGTTACCTGAGATGGCTATCTCTTTTATATGATGATATATATACTACTTATATAATGATGTTAATTCAACTCTTAATTCCTTTGGAACATTAATTAAGGGTTGGGTTCTCTCTACCAAGATGATTAGTAAACAAGGTTGCTAAATAAAATATGACTCAACTAAAATGCTATTGTAGTCTACCTTTATTTACCTTTGATCGGCCTTGCATTATCATTATTACCTTCCTGTACACTTGCGGAGTTCGACATGGACTCATTCTTGCTATAGTTGCTAGTTCCGGCGATGATTGGATTGCGAGTTCCCGGAGGATCTACTGGATTTTAGGCTCGTGGTGCTGCCGTTGACCTTTCTGTGGCCAAGGGTTCATTGCTTCGGTCGTCGTGTCGTCGTCGTGTCGTTGTGTCGTTGATGTCATAGGGTTTCGTTATGTTAAACACTTCAGTTATGTTTCCGCTTAAGGCGGAGTTAGACATTATTGTAATAAAGATACTCTTATACATTGATTCCTTTATTGTAATCGATACATGTGATGATGGTATTATTAATGATGTCACGGCATTGTGTGAATTGATCTTGGGCACACATGCATTTGTAACTGTTTTGCTACCTTGTAAACCGGGGTGTGGCAATGGTATCGGCTCCATGGTTGACCGTAGGATCCACGAAGCCTAGTTAGAAACGGCCGTTATAGGTTGACTTTAGAAGACCTTTGCATAGCATATCATTTTTAGCATGTTTTTATTTTTATCTTATTTATTACCTTGATATGCATTCACTTCTACTAGTCATCCTTATTTTATAATTATTATCCCGAACCGTCATTTATTACCTTATCTTATTTATTATCTTGATCCTTATACATGTCATTATGTTATCTTATTTTTACTACAAATACTACAGAATGCATGCTGTTATGCTATCGCCATATATCATCAATCTATTTCCATTATTTTGCTAGCTACGCATGCACATACTCATTTATTCCTTTTCAAATATTATTTTTTCCTATCTTGCTAGCAACGCATGATTCAGTACACTCCACCATTTATTTATTCACTTATTATCCTTGATCATAGACATGTTTATTTAATTTTTCTCATGGCCTATTAAGCGTGCGTTGCATGTCCCGGATCTTTTGCATATAATTAGATGGTGCGCCGGCTCGACTACCGTAGGAGCTCGACCGGTTACCGTGGTGACTTCAGCCTATCAATTACCGGCGACGGGGCCGTGTTGACCCGGTTAAGCTTTCGTGCCAGCCGGCCTGCCACGATGATGGGTGAACCTCATCAACTCGCCTCCACGGGCACCCGCTAAGCTGTAGTTGCACACGACGAGTCTTCGGAGGAGGAAGACTCGGAGCCCGAGGAGGGATTTGCCCAACCATGGGGGCGCCGGGAGGTGGAGGTTTGGAGGACACGGAGGCCGGGGCGGACTGCAGTGGACCGGGAGGTTCTGGCGGCCACCTGCGAAGACCGGTCTGCGGGAACG
>JAENPR010002756.1:0-35917 GCA_018135685.1 Themeda triandra
AAAATTTTTGCAAATCAATTTAATGGTTTGTTGCATTCATGCCTTTGCATAGTGTTTATGTTTGAAAAATGAATTTATGTTTTTAAAATACGCCTAAAGTTGATCCCATCTTCACCTCTCCAAATATCAGATCAATATCTAAACTCAATCAATTCTTTTGTCGATATCCTACAAAATCTAGCATGATCTATTTCTCTCTTTCTCTTCTTTTCTTTTTCTTCTATGATCTCTCACTCTATTTCGTGTGTTATGAATTCTTTGGACCATTCTTTTCTCATCTCTCATCTATTCGTATACAAATGAATCTTAAAATGGGTGGAGTCCACGCTTTCATCTATGTTTATGACAACCCGCACTCCTTCTCTTTTGCTAATGAATCCATGTTTAGTCAACACATCCAAATTCTTTCTCCACATCTTGGACAAAGTCCAACCAGCCCCTCCACCCTCCTTCATGTGGAAATGCCACAACTCTATTCTCACCGAGTCGGTGGCCTTTGCTTCCTACATGCGTAGACAACTACATTAGTTCTCCCCTTAATCAAATGGTCCCTTCTCTCCCTAAATTTCCACTTCACTCCATCGGATTCCATCTCCTCTCAAATCCATGAGTAAAGGAATTAAGAACATGCATTTCTCATGCCGCTACGCCACGCCAATTCTTTCTCCTCATGCAAAAATATGTGCATTCATTCCTTTCTTCCAATCTCACTTATGTGTGCTCCTTCACTCCATTCTTTTTCAATGACATGCATGCACATAACAGCAGCCATATATTCTCCACTCTCTCTCCCTCCATCACGCACAACAAATGGACATCGGGTCGCCATCTAGTCTAGATGATGCCGCCTCCTTCCCTTTCCTTCCATGCAAAACGCAAAGAAATGCCCTTCCTTAACTCCCTTTAGAATCCTTCTTTATTCTCCTATATTTAGCACTCTCTAATTACATGAGTGAAAGACTCTTGAAACCAGCCATGCGCCTCCTCCTCTCTCCTCGCAACACGGATGCGCATCCTCCATCTCCTCATCTTCCATGGACGCCCCCCATCTCTCCTCATTCTCCCACTCCTCTCTCTCCACAAAATTGGAGCCCCATGCCAGCAGTTCGATTGCCGCGATCCTCATCTCGAGGATTGAACTATCAATTGGAGAAGGCAGCGGATGTTGTTTCTTCTTTGTACAAGTCATGTGTGGAGCTCGCCCCCTCTATGGTGAGATGTGCCTCTTTCCTCCTACCGGCCATGAATCCCCTCACCTCATATGTGATCTCTCTTGCAACACAGAAGACAATCGAGATCGCAGCCACGTTCATCATCATTCGGGAGCCTAATCACGTTGTTGAAAAAAATGACAATAATTGTGCCGGTTCTGTACATGACATGGTGAGGTCACCCCCGCCTATTTCCCTCTCTCGATCTTGTCGCTCTGTGAACTCTCATCCACTCTTGGTCTCTCATGTCGTGCTGAGAATCATCACCCAAAGTGGAATTGACGCCGTCCCATTGATCGTGCAGTTAGAATTTATATGGATATTCCCCTAAATCCATATGTAGAAATTCTAATAAATCTCAAAGGCCCAATACATGTGTTCCCTAATGGGCTTTAATGATTAAGCCCATGAGTAAAGGTGGGAGGTACAATATCAATTAGTACCATATTGCTAGTTGATGTAGATGTAGGGGGTCTTCCTCCACATATATACGTACCGATGCTTGTGGGAATATACACAACAATAAAAAGACTACAATTGGGATTTTCAATTAGAAAATCCTAACGTAGTGTAAAATAGTGTTTTCCTCTTCTCACTACCGCGTTTGCCGTCGTAGTCTCTCCATCCCGATCGTCGCCCGGGTGTGACCGGGCGATCGGGAGAGTGTGTCTCCGGAACCCCTCGTCTTTGCGATCCTGCAACCGGGAGAAGGCGAATAAGGTTTTTGGAAGCGCTCTAGCGCGATCGCCTCCAAAATCATCGTCGTCTCGTCGTCATCAAGCTTGCTTGGATCGTCGGGGAGACGCCTAGCTACAAGCTCGTACCATCGCCGTCCTCGTCGTCATCAAGCTTGCGGATGCGTCTACGGGAGACGCCTAGCTACAAGCTCGTGACATCATCGTCTCGTCGTCATCAAGCTTGCTAGATCGTCTACGGAGACGCCAGCTACAAGCTCGTGCCATCGTCGTCATCAAGCTTGCCGGATCAGTCTACGGGAGACGCTCAGCGACAAGCTCTACAAGCTCGTGCCATCGTCGCCGCAAAGACGTCATCTCATCGTCGTCGGCAAGACGTCGTCTCGTCGTCGTCGTGCTTGGGGATGCCTACGGGAGACGCTCGCGACAAGCTCACGTTGCAATCATCGTATGCATCTTCACCACCAAGTACTTCTACAATCGGCGGTATAAATCTAACTAGTGTACGAGTTGGGTTTACGCTAGTTATCATGTTCATGCTATGCGATATCATGATTTGTCCCGCTAGTATATGTGATATACGATCCGCTATGCTAGTAATCGTACTATGCTCAATCTAGTTGATCACCTTGTCATGATCTATATTCGGGGTTTTAACTGAAATTAATGCGAAGTTGCCTAATTTTTCCAACAATCCAAAAACCTTATAATAGGCTTTTCTTGATTTAAGTATGGGCATTTTTCATCGACGTGCTTGAGACTAGAAAAGTATTCTAGTGCACATTTAAAGAGGTGGCGAGTTAAGGCCATGCTGCGGCTAAAGGCTAAAGTGTTCTGGATTAGTGTTGGCTCATGTGAGGGAAATATCTCTAGAGAAAATCAGAGAAGATTCCAAGAAGACCACTGTTGTTCTTAGAGGAAGAACAATCCTGAATAATAAACCTTTCAATGCCAAGATAGTAACTACCTTTGAGAAGAAGCAAGCTAAAGTAGAGTTGCCTTGCTTCACTTGTGGAGAGCTTGGTCACTTTTCTAGTGGGAAAAAGAAGAATGTCAACCTCGTGACTATTAGCAGCACTGATGAGGAGTGTGGTAATGTTTCTACCGTACTTTCAGTGTTTCAGTCCCCAAGTTGGTGGGTTGATACAGGTGCTAATATTCACGTGTGCTGATATATCTTTGTTTTCTTCTTATCATGGGCTTCAAGGTTCCTCTGTTTTGATGGGGAATGGGTCACATGCTTCTGTTCATGGTATTGGCACGGTAGATCTGAAGTTTACTTTAGGAAAAATGGCGCAACTAAAGAACGTGCAGCATGTTCCTACTATTCGTAAGAACCTTGTTAGTGCCTCCCTTCTTTTGAGAGATGGGTTTAAGGTGGTACTAGAATCCAATAAAGTTGTAATATCTAAGCATGGATAATTTATTGGTAAAGGCTATGATTGTGGAGGTTTGTTTCGTTTATCTTTAGCAGATTTTTGTAACAAGTCGGTGAATCACATTTTGTGGCACAATTAATGATAGTTCTAGTGTTTGGCATTCTCGTTTATGTCATGTGAACTTTGGTTTGATGTCACGATTGTCTAGCTTGAACTTAATTCCAGATTTCACTATTGTCAAAGGTTCTAAGTGCCATAATTGTGTGCAATCTAAGCAACCTCGAAAGCCTCACAAGGCAAGTAGGAGAGACACTTGGCACCTCTAGAACTCATACATTCTGATCTTTGTGAGATGAATGGTGTGTTGACAAAAGGTGGAAAGAGATATTTCATGACTTTGATTGATGATGCAACTAGATTTTGCTATGTTTACTTGTTGAAAACTAAAGATGAAGCGTTTGACTACTTTAAAATCTATAAGGCGGAAGTTGAGAATCAACTAGAGAGAAAAATTAAACGTCTAAGGTCGGATCGTGGTGGTGAATATTTTCCTACATCTTTTGATGATTTTTGTGCGGAACATGGTATTATTCATGAGAGGACACCTCCCTATTCGCCCGAATCAAACGGGGTTGCCGAGAGGAAAAATCGCACATTGATCGACTTGGTGAATGCCATGTTAGACACCGCTGGTTTATCTAAGGCATGGTGGGGGAAGCTTTATTGATTTGCGAGTCATGTCCCGAATAGAATTCCAAACGAAATAAAGATACAACTCCATATGAGCAATGGGTTGGAAGGAAACCATCACTCTCATACTTGCGCACGTGGGGATGTTTGGCGAAAGTCAATGTTCCAATTTCTAAGAAGCGTAAGCTTGGACCAAAGAGCGTGGATTGTGTCTTTCTAGGATATGCTCATCGGAGCATTGCCTATAGATTTTTAATAGTAAAATCTGAAGTTTCGATATGTATATTGATACAATCTTTGAATCTCGTGATGCTACATTTTTTGAGAATATATTTCCTATGAAAGATATATGTAGCAATGCTAAATTTTCTACCGAGTTAGCTCCTGATTTTACTACACCTATCGAGCATCCGGTTGAGCCATTTGAACAACCACTTGAAGAAGTCCTTGAGGAGGATGACAATGAAGTTCTGTGAGGAACAAGAGACGAAGGATTGCAAAATCTTTTGGTGATGATTTCATTGTGTACCTTGTGGACGATACTCCCACCTCTATTACAGAGGCATATGCATCTCCCGATGCGAGATGATTGGAAAGAAGCATTCGGAGTGAGATCGACTCGATTCTTTCTAATGGAACATGGGAGTTATCGATTTACCATTTGGGTGTAAGCCTATTGGTTGCAAATGGGTGTTCAAGAAGAAGCTTAGGCGATGGTACTATTGATAAGTACAAGGCTCGGCTTGTGGCTAAGGGTTATACACAAAAGGAAGGTGAAGATTTCTTTGACACTTATTCACCTGTTGCTAGAATGACCACTATTCGGGTACTACTTTCCTTGGCTGCCTCATATGGTCTTATCATTCATCAAATGGATGAGAAGACAGCTTTCCTTAATGGAGAGTTGGATGAGGAGATTTACATGGATCAGCCTGATGGATTTGTAGTAAAAGGTGAAGAGCAGAAGGTGTGTAAATTATTGAAATCTTTGTATGGCTTGAAACAAGCACCCAAACAATGGCATGAGAAGTTCAACACCACTTTAACTAGTGCGGGCTTTGCTGTTAATGAGGCTGATAGGTGTGTGTATTATCGACATGGTGGGGGCCAATGTTTGTTATTTTGTGCTTATATGTTGATGATATTCTGATTTTCGGAACAAACATTGATGTGATCAATGAAGTCAAGTCCTTCTTGTCTAAGAGTTTTGACATGAAAGATCTAGGAGAAGCGATGTAATTCTAAACATCAAACTGATTAAGGAAGAGAGTGGGATTACTTTGTTGCAATCTCACTATGTTGAGAAGCTCTTAAGCCGTTTTGGCTTTATGGATAGCAAGCCTTCTCCAACACCTTATGATCCTAGTGTGACATTGAGAAAGAACAAGAGAATTACTAGAGATCAATTGAGATACTCTCAGATAATTGGTTCACTCATGTATCTAGCTAGCGCAACTGACGGACATCTCTTTTGCTGTGAGCAAGTTGAGTAGGTACATGTCCAACCCGGGTGATGATCATTGGCATGCACTTGAAAGGGTCTTGCGTTATCTTAAGGGTACAATGAGTTTTGGGATTCACTATTCGGGGGCACCCACTGTGCTAGAGGGATATAGTGATGCGAACTAGATTTCTGATATTGATCAAATCTATGCCACTAGTGGGTATGTATTTACTCTTGGAGGTGGTGCAGTGTCATGGAGGTCTTGTAAACAGACTATATTGACTAAATCAACCATGGAAGCAGAACTTACTGCTTTGGATACAAGATGCAGAGGCGAGTGGCTGCGTGAACTCTTGTCCGACTTACCGGTGGTTGAAAAACCAATACCGGCTATCCTTATAAAGCGTGATAATCAAACGAGTGATCACTAAAGTGAATAGTGCTAAGGATAATGCGAAGTCAACAAGACACGTTAAAAGACGTTTGAAAACCGTCGGGGAAGCCGAGAAACTCCGGAGTAATTAGTGTGGCTTATGTCCAAACGGACAAAAACAGCGAGATCCCTTTACAAAAGGGCTATCACGAAATGTGATAGAAATCGCATCAAGGGAGATGGGAATGAGACCCATGTGAGTTTACGCAGTAGTAACCCAACCTTTTTGATCGGAGATCCCGTGACTAAGGATCCGGGAAGAACAAGCTGTTGGTAAACCGAGGAGAGTATAATAATAACCTCTCTAAGTGAAGATGCAATACTCTCAATGCAATGAGGCACGTATGGCGGAGTTGGCTAATGCCTTAATATGTTCTATTGGCTTTAACAAGCGAAGATGCTGTCCTACGAGCATTCTTGAATGAACATACCTATATGAGTTTTGGCGTTAAACGTCGCAGTCTATGAGACTTGGGTGGTCTCTAGTAAGCTCATGAAGAGACCAAGGAGTACGACGTATATGCTCCACCCACGGGGAAGGCTAATGGCAGCCGGTACTAGTTTGACTTTGAGTAAAACTCATTCGCACAAAACTTGCAATTCAAGGCGTAGTCCATTGTTCAAGTTGTGAATTGGTCTAACTTAAAGCTCTAGGCGAGATGTTCAACTTACGGTCTCGCTGAAATACTAGTATATAAAAAGTAGTGAGAGAGAAGAAAAATGTCTATATTGGGAATTTGAGATCTGGTGGGGGATTGTTAGAATTTATATGGATATTCCCCTAAATCCATATGTAGAAATTCTAATAAATCTCAAAGGCCCAATACATGTGTTCCCTAAGGGGCTTTAATGATTAAGCCCATGAGTAAAGGTGGGAGGTACAATATCAATTAGTACCATATTGCTAGTTGATGTAGATGTAGGGGTCTTCCTCCACATATATACGTACCGATGCTTGTGGGAATATACACAACAATAAAAAGACTACAATTGGGATTTTCAATTAGAAAATCCTAACGTAGTAAAATAGTGTTTTCCTCTTCTCACTACTGCGTTGCCGTCGTAGTCTCTCCATCCCGATCGTCGGCGTGCACTTGCGACCGGGAGAGAGCAGTCTCCGGAACCCTCGTCTTTGCGATCCCGCACCGGGAGAAGGCGAATAAGGTTTTTGGGAAGCGCTCTTAGCGCGACGCTCCAAAATCATCGTCGCCTCGTCGTCATCAAGCTTGCCGGATCGTCTACGGGAGACGCCTAGCTACAAGCTCGTACCATCGTCGTCTCCGTCGTCATCAAGCTTGCTGGATCGTCTACGGGAGACGCCTAGCTACAAGCTCGTACCATCGTCGTCTCGTCGTCATCAAGCTTGCTGGATCGTCTACGGGAGACGCCTAGCTACAAGCTCGTGACATCATCGTCTCGTCGTCATCAAGCTTGCTGGATCGTCTACGGGAGACGCTCAGCGACAAGCTCTACAAGCTCGTGCCATCGTCGTCGGCAGCACGTCATCTCATCGTCGTCGGCAGCACGTCGTCTCGTCGTCGTCAGGCTTGTGGGATCGTCTACAGGAGACGCTCAGCGACAAGCTCACGTTGCAATCATCGTATGCATCTTCACCACCAAGTACTTCTACAATCGGCGGTATAAATCTAACTAGTGTACGAGTTGGGTTTACGCTAGTTATCATGTTCATGCTATGCGATATCATGATTTGTCCTGCTAGTATATGTGATATACTGATCTGCCATGCTAGTAATCGTACTATGCTCAATCTAGTTGATCACCTTGTCATGATCTATATTCTGGTTTTAATCTGGAAATTAATCTAGAAGTTGCCTAATTTTTCCAACACGCAGGCCCTATTACATCATCATCATCGATTCCGGTTGGCATCACCTTCATCTCCAACTGCTGCCAATGATGATGTGAGGACCCCATCATGATCTCCATCTTGTTTACATGTTACTCATTTGTAGAACACGTGCCATGACATACGCATGGTCAAATTCCGGCAAAGTTTCCTAACAATCATGTCTCTGTCCATTGCGGACAGCAGCAATGCTACCGGTTGGCATTGATGTTCCCATTGATCCAGACCTATAGTCATCAAACCCTTCAACCACAATGTATTTATTTAAGTTGCACATGTCCCTGCAAAACAGTTTGGCAAAATGATCCAAGACAAAAGAGATATAATCGTTCTTGTGCTTGTGGCCTCTCGCTTTCTTGCAGCAGTGCTGATGCCGATTGGCTTGCGTGTTCCCAGTGTTTCGCCAATCCGGTGGTCAAGCCCTTTAACCACAATATGTTTTATATCCTTGTGCACATCACTGTAAAATATCTTGTCCATACGAGTTCATATTCCGTAGATATCATCATCTTCGTGCTTGTTGTTCCTGCTGTCCAGTCAACTTACAGGTCTGAATGGCATTGACGTTCCCGCTAATCCACTATCCGAATACTCAAACCATTCAACAGTATCGTACCTAATATATTTGCACATGTCTTTGCAAGTTGGATTGATCACAAGTGCCACAATGACCGAGATAACAATGCCGTAGTATCTTCTATTCCTGCTGTCCAGAAATCAGCAATGCCACCCGTTTTGTATTCACGTTTCCCGCCAACGGATAGTCAAACTACCATGAACTTTTGCTATAACATACTACATGAAGTCCAGAACAGCCCCACAAACTGGATTTCCAATTGGAGCTGCTATTCTCTGCTCCTTGTGATCCTATTTCTAGTTGTTCGCCAACATGCACATTTTGGCAGCACCGGTGTTTTACACCTTAGCACAATGCCCACTTGTCAAAATATGTTCCATGTGTCCTCTTCACATATCCTTAGTCATCAACAATAATTCATCAATAGATCCTTGTGTTGTATAAATCTTCCAAGTTAGTCCATATCCATCATGTTTATTCCATTCCTATCATTTGCCAAATCCTCCTAGTCTCTACATTGATTTTGCATATCTCTTAAACCATCTTGTTTTAGTTGTTTTTGCGCTCAACGATCGTAGTTGCAATCCCTACATGTTTTAAAATCTTTGTCTAGTTTTATAAATAATGAATGGTGTATTGCTTCTAGGTTTTTTCTATAATGCTTGTGATGGTTGTTGCTATCGTTAGAAGTGGAGCTATGCACGGATGATACGATGAGTTGGAAAGTTGGATGGCAAGCTTTCGAAAGGCAAGTATAGCTTGAGTTTGATTTCTATGATCATGATCATGTAACTTGATTAATGTTTATGCAACAAACGTTAAAGATGACTTTTTAGCAACTTAAGAATTTATCTACGTAAGAGAACCTCCGGATTTACAGATACAACCATGAGAACTACATGGCTCGGTCTTAGCCCAAGAGTATCTTGATGCGTTCTAGTTCGTTAGCAGCTCACCGAAAGGGCAAGAGGGGGTGCCAAGTGAGGTATAGCTCTTGTCCCGCCGTGATGTGTGCTAGGCTGCGGTCATGTGTGTGCCACTCTCGGAGGAGAGCATCTATATCTATTTGGTCAATCTCGAAACCTTAGCGGCGCTACTTATTAGAATGACTAGTGAAAAGCTTCGTAGTGACCCCGCCAACCTACCTTGGAAGTGGGTCAAGAGGCCGATCACCTCGGGCAAAAGGGCAATCACGACTTGTGGTGAAAGTGTACACCTCTCAAGCAGAGTTTAATAAACCGGTATACTAGCCTTGCTCAAGGACACGAGCGGCCTTGGAATCCTTACATAGATGATGACTTTCGATTGTTAACATGTTCATTGTTTACCGTTTTATGCTCTACATTATTTATGTTACATTGATCATGTGGTTATGGGATTACACTTGTTATACTTGTTGAGTTCGTCATGAACTCACTCTTGCTATTCCCCCACACCTCAGGAGGAGTTTAGGCTTGTGACCAACCAGTCAGTTGGATCCAGTGGAGTCTACACCCGGAGATTAAATTCGTCTTTCCATTGTTTGCTACCTAAGGTTATGTCTTTTATTTTAAATACGTTATAAATATTAAGCATTGTTTATCGATACTACCTTTCATTTGTGGCTATATGTGAGATTTGACTTTTAAGGCTCACATATGGTGTATATCCGGTTTTGTTCTTAAAACCGGGTGTTACAAATGGTATCAGCTCAATGCTGACTGTAGGACGCAAGCCTAGTTAGAAATGGTCGATTTTATAAACTTATTTTGCTAAAAACTTATCTTGTCTTCCTTCGCCTTGATATTTACTAAAGCAAAACTTTTTGTCGAAGCCCCTACCTTCTCCAAGAGCCATGAATGGCCCTTAACCATGGCTCCATAGCTCTAGAACTGCCATATTTGCACACACGAATATGCTACCGCACGCCCGGTTCGTGCGTGTCCTCTGCTCTTGACACTAGGTCAAGCATGACCGTATGCCATGGTTAAGGCATTTTGATGCCTCCGGCCTCACCACCACAATGTTTGTCATCACCCGAGAGCCCGAACGGCCCTTAACTACAGCTCCACGACTCCGTAACATCCATAATTGCACACACGACCGTGTGCCGCATGGCCGGATCCCGTGCATCCTATGGCTCTCGGCACCGGGTCAAGCACGCCTGTACGCCATGGTTAAGCCATTTTGATGCCTCTCACCTCTCCACCATAGAGTTTTCCATCACCCGAGAGCCTGAAGGGCCCTTAACCATGCCTCCACGGCTCCAGAACTGCCATATTTGCACACTCGACCATGCTGCCGCACGGTCGGTTCCAACGCATTTTATGGCTCCCGGCACCGAGTCAAGCATGCCTGTACGCCATGGTTAAGGCATTTTGACACCTCTCGCCTCTCTACCATAGCGTTTGCCGTCACTCGAGAGCCTGAACGGCACTTAACCTCGGCTCCACGGCTCCAGAACTGCCATATTTGCACACACGACTTTTCGCCGCACGGCCGGTTCTAACGCGCATCCTACGGCTCCTCGCACCAAGTCAAGCACGCCCATGCACTATGGTTAAGGCGTTTTGACACCTCGGCCTCTCCACCACAGCATTTGTTGCCGCCCAAGAACCCGAATGGCCCTTAACCATGGCTCCACCGCTCTAGAACTCGCCATATTTGCACACACGACTATGCTACCGCACAGCCCGATTCCTACGTGTCCTACAAAGAATCGACACTAGGTCAAGCATGACCGTATGCCATGGTTAAGGCGTTTTGACACCTCCGGCCCCACCACCACAATGTTTGTCATCACCCGAGAGCCCGAACGGCCCTTAACTATAGCTCCACGACCTAACATCCATAATTGCACACACGACTGCCGGCGCAGGCCGGATCCTGTGCATCCTACGGCTCTCGGCACCGGTTCAAGCACACCCGTATGCCATGGTTAAGCCATTTTGATGCCTCTCACCTCTCCACCATAGAGTTTTCCATCACCCGAGAGCCTGAAGGGCCCTTAACCATGGCTCCACGGCTCCAAAACTGCCATATTTGCACACACGACCATGCTGCCGCATGGTCGGTTCCTATGCGTCCTACGGCTCCCAAGACCGAGTCAAGCAAGCACGTACGCCATGGTTAAGGCAATTTGACACCTCTTGCCTCTCTACCATAGCGTTTGTCATCGCTCGAGAGCCCGAACGGCCCTTAACCTCGGCTCAACGGCTCCGAACCGCCATATTTGCACACACGACTTTCTTTGCCGCACGGCCGGTTCCTATGCATCCTACGGCTCCTCGCACCAAGTCAAGCACGCCCATCACCATGGTTAAGGCGTTTTAACACCTTTGGCCTCTCCACCACAGCGTTTATTACCGCCCAAGAACCCGAATGGCCCTTAACCATGGCTCCACAGCTCTAGAAGCGCCATATTTGCACACACGACTATGCTACCGCACAGCCCGGTTCCACGCATGTCCTATAGCACTCGACACTAGGTCAAGCACGACCGTATGCCATGGTTAAGGCATTTTGATGCCTCCGGCCTCACCACCACAATATTTGTCATCACCCGAGAGCCCGAACGGCCCTTAACTATAGCTCCACGACTCCGTAACATCCATATTTGCACACACGACTGTGCTGCCGCACGGCCGGATCCTGTGCATCCTACGGCTCTTGGCACCGGGTCAAGCACGCCCGTACACCATGGTTAAGCCATTTTGATGCCTCTCACCTCTCCACCATAGAGTTTTTCATCACCCGAGAGCCCGAAGGGCCCTTAACCATGGCTCCACGGCCGCAAACCGCCTTATTTGCACACACAACCATGCTGCCGCCAGTCATCGGTTCAACGCAACCTATGGCTCTCGACAGGCGAGTCAAGCATGCCCGTATGCCATGGTTAAGGTGTTTTGACGCCCTCGGCCTCACCACCACAATGTTTGTCATCACCCGAGAGCCCGAACGGCCCTTAACTACAGCTCCACGACTCCATAACATCCATAATTGCACACACGTTGTCTTTGCCGCACGGCCGGATCCCGTGCATCCTATGGCTCTCGGCACCGGGTCAAGCACGCACGTACGCCATGGTTAAGCCATTTTGATGCCTCTCACCTCTCAACCATAGAGTTTTCCATCACCTAAGAGCCTGAAGGGCCCTTAACCATGCCTCCACGGCTCCAAAACTGCCATATTTGCACACTCAACCATGCTGCCGCACGGTCGGTTCCAACGCATTTTATGGCTCCCGGCCGAGTCAAGCATGCCGTACACCATGGTTAAGGCATTTTGACACCTCTGGCCTCTCTACCATAGCGTTTGCCATCGCTCGAGAGCCTGAAGGGCCCTTAACCTTGGCTCCACGGCTCCAAAACTGCCATATTTGCACACACGACCATGCTGCCGCACGGTCGGTTCCAACGCATCCTACGGCTCCTCGCACCAAGTCAAGCACGCCCATGCACTATGGTTAAGGCGTTTTGACACCGCTGGCCTCTCGACCATAGCATTTGTTGCCGCCCAAGAACCCGAATGGCCCTTAACCATGGCTCCACCGCTCTAGAACTGCCATATTTGCACACACGACTATGCTACCGCACAGCCGATTCCTACGTGTCCTACAGCTCTCGACACTAGGTCAAGCACGACCGTATGCCATGGTTAAGGCGTTTTAACACCTCTGGCCCCACCACCACAATGTTTGTCATCACCCGAGAGCTCGAACGGCCCTTAACTATAGCTCCACGACTCCAGAACATCCATTATTGCACACATGACTGTGCTGGCGCACGGCCGGATCCTGTGCATCCTACGGCTCTCGGCACCGGTTCAAGCACACCCGTACGCCATGGTTAAGCCATTTTGATGCCTCTCACCTCTCCACCATAGAGTTTTCCATCACCCGAGAGCCTGAAGGGCCCTTAACCATGGCTCCACGGGCAAAACGCCACATTTGCACACACGACCATGCCGCCGCATGGTCGGTTCCAACGCGTCCTATGGCTCCCGGCACCGAGTCAAGCAAGCCCGTACGCCATGGTTAAGGCATTTTGACACCTCCGGCCTCTCTACCATAGCGTTTGTCGTCGCTCGAGATCCCGAACGGCCCTTAACCTCGGCTCCACGGCTCCGTAACCGCCATATTTGCACACACGACTTTCGCCGCACGGCCGGTTCCTATGCGTCCTATGGCTCCTCGCACCAAGTCAAGCACGCCCATGCACCATGGTTAAGGCGTTTTAACACCTTTGGCCTCTCCACCACAGCGTTTATTACCGCCCGAGAACCCGAATGGCCCTTAACCATGGCTCCATAGCTCTAGAACTGCCATATTTGCACACACGACTATGCTACCGCACAGCCGGTTCCTGCGTGTCCTACAGCTCTCGGCACTAGGTCAAGCACGACCGTATGCCATAGTTAAGGTGTTTTGATGCCTCCGGCCTCACCACCACAATATTTGTCATCACCCGAGAGCCCGAACTGCCCTTAACTATAGCTCCACGACTCCGTAACATCCATAATTGCACACACGACCGTGCCGCCGCACGGCCGGATCCCCGTGCATCCTACGGCTCTCGGCACCGGGTGAAGCATGCCCGTACGCCATGGTTAAGCCATTTTGATGCCTCTCACCTCTCCACCATAGAGTTTTTATCACCCAAGAGCCCGAAGGGCCCTTAACCACGCTCCACGGCCGCAAAACCGCCATATTTGCACACACGACCATGCCGCCGCACGGTCGGTTCCAACGCATCCTATGGCTCTCGACACTGAGTCAAGCATGCCCGTACGCCATGGTTAAGGCATTTTGACACCTCTGGCCTCTCTACCATAGCATTTGTCGTCGCTCAAGAGCCTGAACGGCCCTTAACCACGGCTCCACGGCTCCAAAACTGCCATATTTGCACACACAACCATGCTGCCGCACGGTCGGTTCCAACGCGTCCTATGGCTCCTGGCACTGAGTCAAGCATGCCCGTACGCCATGGTTAAGGCATTTTGACACCTCTAGCCTCTCCACCATAGCGTTTGTTGCTGCCCGAGAACCTGAATGGCCCTTAACCATGGCTCCACAGCTCTAGAACTGCCATATTTGCACACACGAATATGCTACCGCACAGCCGGTTCGTGCGTGTCCTATAGCTCTTGACACTAGGTCAAGCATGACCGTATGCCATGGTTAAGGCGTTTTGATGCCTCTGGCCTCACCACCACAATGTTTGTCATCACCCGAGAGCCCGAACGGCCCTTAACTACAGCTCCACGACTCCAGAACATCCATAATTGCACACACGACTATGCTGCCGCACGGTCGGATCCTGTGCATCCTATGGCTCTCGGCACGGGTCAAGCATGCCCGTACGCCATGGTTAAGGCATTTTGACACCTCTGGCCTCTCTACCATAGCGTTTGCCATCGCTCGAGAGCCTGAACGGCCCTTAACCATGCCTCCACGGCTCCAAAACTGCCATATTTGCACACTCGACCATGCTGCCGCACGGTCGGTTCCAACGCATTTTATGGCTCCCGGCTCTGAGTCAAGCATGCCTGTACGCCATGGTTAAGGCATTTTGACACCTCTGGCCTCTCTACCATAGCATTTGCCGTCACTCAAGAGCCCGAATGGCCCTTAACCTCGGCTCCACGGCTCCGTAACCGCCATATTTGCACACACGACTTTGCCGCCGCACGGCCGGTTCCGCGCATCCTACGGCTCCTCGCACCAAGTCAAGCACGCCCATGCACTATGGTTAAGGTGTTTTGACACCGCCGGCCTCTCGACCACAGCATTTGTTGCCGCCCAAGAACCCGAATGGCCCTTAACCATGGCTCCACCGCTCTAGAACCGCCATATTTGCACACACGACTATGCTACCGCACGCCGGCGGTTCCTACGTGTCCTACAGCTCTCGACACTAGGTCAAGCACGACCGTATGCCATGGTTAAGGCATTTTGACACCTCTGGCCCCACCACCACAATGTTTGTCATCACCCGAGAGCCCGAATGGCCCTTAACTATAGCTCCACGACTCCAGAACATCCATAATTGCACACACGACGTGCCGGCGCACGGCCGGATCCCGTGCATCCTACGGCTCGGCACCGGTTCAAGCACACCCGTACGGCATGGTTAAGCCATTTTGATGCCTCTCACCTCTCCACCATAGAGTTTTCCATCACCCAAGAGCCCGAAGGGCCCTTAACCATGGCTCCACGGGCCAAAACCGCCACATTTGCACACACGACCATGCCGCCGCATGGTCGGTTCCAACGCATCCTATGCTCCCGCACCGAGTCAAGCAAGCCCGTACACCATGGTTAAGGCATTTTGACACCCTCCGGCCTCTCTACCATAGCGTTTGTCATCGCTCGAGAGCCCGAACGGCCCTTAACCTCGGCTACACGGCTCCGTAACCGCCATATTTGCACACACGACTTTGCTGCCGCACGCCGGTTCCTATGCGTCCTACGGCACCTCGCACCAAGTCAAGCACGCACATGCACCATGGTTAAGGCGTTTTAACACCTCTAGCCTCTCCACCACAGCATTTATTACCGCCCGAGAACCCGAATGGCCCTTAACCATGGCTCCACCGCTCTAGAACCGCCATATTTGCACACACGACTATGCTACCGCACGCCCGGTTCCTGCATGTCCTATAGCTCTCGACACTAGGTCAAGCATGACCGTATGCCATGGTTAAGGCGTTTTGACACCTCTGGCCTCACCAACACAATATTTGTCATCACCCGAGAGCCCGAACGGCCCTTAACTATAGCTCCACGACTCCGTAACATCCATAATTGCACACAAGACCGTGCTTGCCGCACGGCCGGATCCCGTGCATCCTACGGCTCTCGGCACCGGGTCAAGCACGCCCGTACGCCATGGTTAAGCCATTTTGATGCCTCTCACCTCTCCACCATAGAGTTTTCATCACCCGAGAGCCTAAAGGGCCCTTAACCATGGCTCCACGGCGCAAAACGCCATATTTGCACACACGACCATGCCGCCGCACGATCGGTTCCAACGCATCCTATGGCTCTCGGCACCGAGTCAAGCATGCCCGTACGCCATGGTTAAGGCATTTTGACACCTCCGGCCTCTCTACCATAGCGTTTGCCATCGCCGAGTGCCCGAACGGCCCTTAACCTTGGCTCCACGGCTCCAGAACGCCATATTTGCACACACGACCATGCCGCCGCACGGCCGGTTCCAACACATCCTATGGCTCCTCGCACCAAGTCAAGCATGCCCATACGCCATGGTTAAGGCATTTTGACACCTTTAGCCTCTCCACCACAGCATTTGTTGCCGCCCGAGAACTCGAATGGCCCTTAACCATGGCTCCACAGTCTAGAACGCCATATTTGCACACACGAATATGCTACCGCACGCCCCGTTCGTGCGTGTCCAATAGCTCTTGACACTAGGTCAAGCATGACCGTATGCCATGGTTAAGGCATTTTGATGCCTCCGGCCTTACCATCACAATGTTTGTCATCATCCGAGAGCTCGAACGGCCCTTAACTATAGCTCCACGACTCCATAACATCCATAATTGCACACACGACCGTGCCGCCGCACGGCCGGATCCCCGTGCATCCTATGGCTCTCGGCACCGGGTCAAGCACGCACGTACGCCATGGTTAAGCTATTTTGATGCCTCTCACCTCTCCACCATAGATTTTTCAATCACCCGAGAGCCCGAAGGGCCCTTAACCATGCCTCCACGGCTCCAAAACTGCCATATTTGCACACACGACCATGCCGCCGCACGGTCGGTTCCAACGCATTTTATGGCTCCCAAAGCTCGAGTCAAGCATGCCTGTACGCCATGGTTAAGGCATTTTGACACCTCTGGCCTCTCTACCATAGCATTTGCCATCACTCGAGAGCCTGAACGGCACTTAACCTCGGCTCCACGGCTCCAGAACTGCCATATTTCCACACACGACTTTGCTGCCGCACGGCCGGTTCCTATGCGTCCTACGGCTCCTCGCACCAAGTCAAGCACGCCCATGCACCATGGTTAAGGCATTTTAACACCTTTGGCCTCTCCAACACAGCATTTGTTATCGCCCGAGAACCCGAATGGCCCTTAACCATGGCTCCACCGCTCTAGAACTACCATATTTGCACACACGACTATGCTACCACACAGCCAATTCCTGCATGTCCTATAGCTCTCGACACTAGGTCAAGCACGACCGTATGCCATGGTTAAGGCATTTTGACGCCTCTGGCCTCACCACCACAATATTTGTCATCACCCGAGAGCCCGAACGGCCCTTAACTATAGCTCCACGACTCCGAACATCCATAATTGCACACACGACCGTGCGCCGCCGCACGGCCGGATCCCGTGCATCCTACGGCTCTCGGCACCGGGTCAAGCACACCCGTACGCCATGGTTAAGCCATTTTGATGCCTCTCACCTCTCCACCATAGAGTTTTCCATCACCCGAGAGCCCGAAGGGCCCTTAACCATGCCTCCACGGCCCAAAACGCCATATTTGCACACACGACCATGCTGCCGCACGGCCGGTTCCAACGCATCCTATGGCTCTCGACTCGAGTCAAGCATGCCCGTACGCCATGGTTAAGGCATTTTGACACCTCTCGGCCTCTCTACCATAGCGTTTGCCATCACTCAAGAGCCCGAACGGCCCTTAACCTTGGCTCCACGGCTCCGTAACGCCATATTTGCACACACGACCATGCCGCCGCACGACCGGTTCCAACGCATCCTATGGCTCGCACCAAGTCAAGCATGCCCATACGCCATGGTTAACGCATTTTGACACCTCTAGCCTCTCCACCACAGCATTTGTTGCCGCCCGAGAACCGGAATGGCCCTTAACCATGGCTCCACCGCTCTAGAACCGCCATATTTGCACACACGAATATGCTACCACACGGCCCGGTTCGTGCGTGTCCTACGGCTCTTGAGACTAGGTCAAGCATGACCGTATGCCATGGTTAAGGCGTTTTGATGCCTCCGGCCTCACCACCACAATGTTTGTCATCACCTAAGAGCCCGAACGGCCCTTAACTATAGCTCCACGACTCCGTAACATCCATAATTGCACACACGATCCCGTGCCTGCCGCACATGGGCCGGATCCAATGCATTTTATGGCTCACGGCTGGTCGGTCAAGCATGCACGAGTCGTACGCCATGGTTAAGGCATTTTGACACCTCCGGCCTCTCTACCATAGCGTTTGCCATCACTCGAGAGCCCGAACGGCACTTAACCTCGGCTCCACGGCTCCGTAACCGCCATATTTGCACACACGACTTTGCTGCCGCACGGCCGGTTCCTGCGCATCCTACGGCTCCTCGCACCAAGTCAAGCACGCCCATGCACTATGGTTAAGGCATTTTGACACCGTTGGCCTCTCGACCACAGCATTTGTTGCCACCCAAGAACCCAAATGGCCCTTAACCATGGCTCCACCGCTCTAGAACGCCATATTTGCACACGCGACTATGCTACCGCACCGGTTCCTACGTGTCCTATAGCTCTCTCGACACTAGGTCAAGCACGACCGTATGCCATGGTTAAGGCGTTTTGACACCTCTAGCCCCACCACCACAATGTTTGTCATCACCCGAGAGCCCGAACGGCCCTTAACTATAGCTCCACGACTCCGTAACATCCATAATTGCACACACGACCGTGCCGGGCGCACAGCCCGGATCCCGTGCATCCTACGGCTCTCGGCACCGGTTCAAGCACACCCGTACGCCATGGTTAAGCCATTTTGATGCCTCTCACCTCTCCACCATAGAGTTTTCCATCACCCGAGAGCCCGAAGGGCCCTTAACCATGGCTCCACGGCGCAAAACCGCCACATTTGCACACACGACCATGCCGCCGCATGGTCGGTTCCAACGCATCCTATGGCTCCCGGCACCGAGTCAAGCAAGCCCGTACGCCATGGTTAAGGCATTTGACACCTCCGGCCTCTCTACCATAGCGTTTGTCATCGCTCGAGAGCCCGAACGGCCCTTAACCTCGGCTCCACGGCTCCCAGAACCGCCATATTTGCACACACGACGCCGCACGGCCGGTTCCAACGCATCCTACGGCTCCTCGCACCAAGTCAAGCATGCCCATGCACCATGGTTAAGGCATTTTAACACCTTTGGCCTCTCCACCACAGCGTTTATTACCGCCCGAGAACCCGAATGGCCCTTAACCATGGCTCCACCGCTCTAGAACCGCCATATTTGCACACACGACTATGCTACCGCACGCCTCGGTTCGTGCATGTCCTACAGCTCTCGACACTAGGTCAAGCATGACCGTATGCCATGGTTAAGGCATTTTGATGCCTCCGGCCCCACCACCACAATGTTTGTCATCACCCGAGAGCCCGAACGGCCCTTAACTATAGCTCCACGACTCCGAACATCGATAATTGCACACCGTGCCGGCGCACGGCCGGATCCCGTGCATCCTACGGCTCTCGGCACCGGTTCAAGCACACCCGTACGCCATGGTTAAGCCATTTTGATGCCTCTCACCTCTCCACCATAGAGTTTTCCATCACCCGAGAGCCCGAAGGGCCCTTAACCATGGCTCCACGGCCGCAAAACCGCCATATTTGCACACACGACCATGCCGCCGCACGGTCGGTTCCAACGCATCCTATGGCTCTCGACCGAGTCAAGCATGCCCGTACGCCATGGTTAAGGCATTTTGACACCTCTCCGGCCTCTCTACCATAGCGTTTGCCATCGCTCGAGAGCCCGAACGGCCCTTAACCTTGGCTCCATGGCTCCAGAACCGCCATATTTGCACACACGACCATGTTGCCGCACGGTCGGCCCAACGCATCCTATCGCTCCGGCACTAAGTCAAGCATGCCCATGCCATGGTTAAGGCATTTTGACACCTCTAGCCTCTCCACCACAGCATTTGTTGCCACCCGAGAACCCGAATGGCCCTTAACCATGGCTCCACCGCTCTAGAACCGCCATATTTGCACACACGAATATGCTACCGCACGCCCGGTTCGTGCGTGTCCTACAGCCTCTTGACACTAGGTCAAGCATGACCGTATGCCATGGTTATGGCGTTTTGATGCCTCCGGCCTCACCACCACAATGTTTGTCATCACCCAAGAGCCCGAACGGCCCTTAACTATAGCTCCACGACTCCTGAACATCCATAATTGCACACACGACTTTGCCGCCGCACGGCCGGATCCCCGTGCATCCTATGGCTCTCGGCACCGGGTCAAGCACGCCGTACGCCATGGTTAAGCCATTTTGATGCCTCTCACCTCTCCACCATAGATTTTTCAATCACCCGAGAGCCTGAAGGGCCCTTAACCATGCCTCCACGGCTCCAAAACTGCCATATTTGCACACTCGACCATGCTGCCGCACGGTCGGTTCCAACGCATTTTATGGCTCCCGGCACTGAGTCAAGCATGCCTGTACGCCATGGTTAAGGCATTTTGACACCTCTGGCCTCTCTACCATAGCATTTGCCATCACTCGAGAGCCTGAACGGCACTTAACCTCGGCTCCACGGCTCCAGAACTGCCATATTTGCACACACGACTTTGCTGCCGCACGGCCGGTTCCCGCGCATCCTACGGCTCCTCGCACCAAGTCAAGCACGCCCATGCACTATGGTTAAGGCGTTTTGACACCGCTGGCCTCTCGACCACAGCATTTGTTGCTGCCCAAGAACCCGAATGGCCCTTGACCATGGCTCCACCGCTCTAGAACTGCCATATTTGCACACACGACTATGCTACCGCACAGCCGGTTCCTGCATGTCCTATAGCTCTCGACACTAGGTCAAGCACGACCGTATGCCATGGTTAAGGCATTTTGACGCCTCTGGCCCCACCACCACAATGTTTGTCATCACCCGAGAGCCCGAACGGCCCTTAACTATAGCTCCACGACTCCGTAACATCCATAATTGCACACACGACGTGCCGGCGCACGGCCGGATCCCCGTGCATCCTACGGCTCTCGGCACCAGTTCAAGCACACCCGTACGCCATGGTTAAGCCATTTTGATGCCTGTCACCTCTCCACCATAGAGTTTTCCATCACCCGAGAGCCTGAAGGGCCCTTAACCACAGCTCCACGGCTGCAAAACCGCCATATTTGCACACACGACCATGCTGCCGCACGGTCGGTTCCAACGCATCCTATGGCTCTCAAGACCGAGTCAAGCATGCCCGTACGCCATGGTTAAGGCATTTTGACACCTCCGGCCTCTCTACCATAGCATTTGCCATCGCCGAGAGCCCGAACGGCCCTTAACCTTGGCTCCATGGCTCCGTAACCGCCATATTTGCACACACGACCATGCCGCCGCACGGCCGGGTTCCAACGCATCCTATGGCTCCCGGCACTAAGTCAAGCATGCCCGTACGCCATGGTTAAGGTATTTTGACACCTCTAGCCTCTCCACCACAGCGTGTTTGTTGCCCTCGAGAACCCGAATGGCCCTTAACCATGGCTCCACAGCTCTAGAACTGCCATATTTGCACACACGAATATGCTACCACACAGCCGGTTCGTGCGTGTCCTACAGCTCTTGACACTAGGTCAAGCATGACCGTATGCCATGGTTATGGCATTTTGATGCCTCTGGCCTCACCACCACAATGTTTGTCATCACCCAAGAGCCTGAACGGCATTTAACTAGAGCTCCACGACTCCAGAACATCCATAATTGCACACACGACTGTGCTGCCGCACGGTCGGATCCTGTGCATCCTATGGCTCTCGGCACCGGGTCAAGCACGCCTGTACGCCATGGTTAAGCCATTTTGATGCCTCTCACCTCTCCACCATAGAGTTTTCCATCACCTGAGAGCCTGAAGGGCCCTTAACCATGCCTCCACAGCTCCAAAACGCCATAATTGCACACACGACTGTGCTGCCGCACGGTCGGATCCTGTGCATTTTATGGCTCCCGGCTCCGAGTCAAGCACGCCTGTACGCCATGGTTAAGGCATTTTGACACCTCTCGCCTCTCTACCATAGAGTTTGCCGTCACTCGAGAGCCTGAACGGCACTTAACCTCGGCTCCACGGCTCCAGAACTGCCATATTTGCACACACGACTTTGCTGCCGCACGGCCGGTTCCCGCGCATCCTACGGCTCCTCGCACCAAGTCAAGCACGCCCATGCACTATGGTTAAGGCGTTTTGACACCGCTCGGCCTCTCGACCACAGCATTTGTTGCTGCCCAAGAACCCGAATGGCCCTTAACCATGGCTCCACCGCTCTAGAACCGCCATATTTGCACACACGACTATGCTACCGCACGCCCGGTTCCTACGTGTCCTACAGCTCTCGACACTAGGTCAAGCACGACCGTATGCCATGGTTAAGGCATTTTGACACCTCCGGCCCCACCACCACAATGTTTGTCATCACCCGAGAGCCCGAACGGCCCTTAACTATAGCTCCACGACTCCGTAACATCCATAATTGCACACACGACCGTGCCGGCGCACGGCCGGATCCCGTGCATCCTACGGCTCTCGGCACCGGTTCAAGCACACCCGTACGCCATGGTTAAGCCATTTTGATGCCTCTCACCTCTCCACCATAGAGTTTTCCATCACCCGAGAGCCCGAAGGGCCCTTAACCATGGCTCCACGGCAAGCAAAACCGCCACATTTGCACACACGACCATGCCGCCGCATGGTCGGTTCCAACGCGTCCTATGGCTCCCGGCACTGAGTCAAGCAAGCCCGTACGCCATGGTTAAGGCATTTTGACACCTCCGGCCTCTCTACCATAGCGTTTGTCATCGCTCGAGAGCCTGAACGGCCCTTAACCTCGGCTCCACGGCTCCAGAACTGCCATATTTGCACACACGACTTTGCTGCCGCACGGCCGGTTCCTATGCGTCCTACGGCTCCTCGCACCAAGTCAAGCACGCCCATGCACCATGGTTAAGGCGTTTTAACACCTTTGGCCTCTCCACCACAGTGTTTATTACCGCCCGAGAACACGAATGGAGCTTAACCCTGGCTCCACAGCTCTAGAACTGCCATATTTGCACACACGACTATGCTACCACACAGCCAGTTCCTGCATGTCCTATAGCTCTCGACACTAGGTCAAGCATGACCGTATGCCATGGTTAAGGCATTTTGACGCCTCTGGCCTCACCACCACAATATTTGTCATCACCCGAGAGCCCGAACGGCCCTTAACTATAGCTCCACGACTCCAGAACATCCATAATTGCACACACGACCGTGCTGGCGCACGGCCGGATCCTGTGCATCCTACGGCTCTCGGCACCGGTTCAAGCACACCCGTACGCCATGGTTAAGCCATTTTGATGCCTCTCACCTCTCCACCATAGAGTTTTCCATCACCCGAGAGCCCGAAGGGCCCTTAACCATGGCTCCACGGCAAAAACCGCCACATTTGCACACACGACCATGCCGCCGCATGGTCGGTTCCAACGCGTCCTATGGCTCCCGGCACCGAGTCAAGCAAGCCCGTATGCCATGGTTAAGGCATTTTGACACCTCTCCGGCCTCTCTACCATAGCGTTTGTCGTCGCCGAGAGCCCGAATGGCCCTTAACCTCGGCTCCACGGCTCCGTAACCGCCATATTTGCACACACGACTTTGCTGCCGCACGGCCGGTTCCTATGCGTCCTACGGCTCCTTGCACCAAGTCAAGCACGCCCATGCACCATGGTTAAGGCATTTTAACACCTTTGCCCTCTCCACCACAGCGTTTTTTACCGCCCGAGAACCCGAATGGCCCTTAACCATGGCTCCACAGCTCTAGAACTGCCATATTTGCACACACGACTATGCTACCGCACGGCCAGTTCCCGCATGTCCTATAGCTCTCGACACTAGGTCAAGCACGACCGTATGCCATGGTTAAGGCATTTTGACACCTCCGGCCTCACCACCACAATATTTGTCATCACCCGAGAGCCCGAACGGCCCTTAACTATAGCTCCACGACTCCGTAACATCCATAATTGCACACACGACCGTGCCGCCGCACGCCCGGATCCCGTGCATCCTACGGCTCTCGGCACCGGGTCAAGCACGCCCGTACGCCATGGTTAAGCCATTTTGATGCCTCTCACCTCTCCACCATAGAGTTTTTCATCACCCGAGAGCCCGAAGGGCCCTTAACCACAGCTCCACGGCCGCAAAACCGCCATATTTGCACACACGACCATGCCTGCGCACGGTCGGTTCCAACGCATCCTATGGCTCTCGCACCGAGTCAAGCATGCCCGTATGCCATGGTTAAGGCATTTTGACACCTCTCGGCCTCTCTACCATAGCGTTTGCCATCGCCGAGAGCCCGAACGGCCCTTAACCTTGGCTCCACGGCTCCGTAACCGCCATATTTGCACACACGACCATGCCGCCGCACGGCCGGTTCCAACGCATCCTATGGCTCCCGGCACCGAGTCAAGCATGCCCGTACGCCATGGTTAAGGCATTTTGACACCTCTAGCCTCTCCACCACAGCGTTTGTTGCCGCCCGAGAACCCGAATGGCCCTTAACCATGGCTCCACAGCTCTAGAACCGCCATATTTGCACACACGAATATGCTACCGCACAGCCCGGTTCATGCGTGTCCTACAGCCTCTTGACACTAGGTCAAGCATGACCGTATGCCATGGTTAAGGCATTTTGATGCCTCCGGCCTCACCACCACAATATTTGTCATCACCCAAGAGCCCGAACGGCCCTTAACTATAGCTCCACGACTGCAGAACATCCATAATTGCACACACGACCGTGCTGCCGCACGGCCGGATCCTGTGCATCCTATGGCTCTCGGCACCGGGTCAAGCACGCCCGTACGCCATGGTTAAGCCATTTTGACACCTCTGGCCTCTCCACCATAGCGTTTTCCATCACCCGAGAGCCCGAAGGGCCCTTAACCATGGCTCCACGGCTCCAGAACCGCCATATTTGCACACTCACCCATGCCGCCGCACGGCCGGTTCCAACGCATTTTATGGCTCCCGGCTCGAGTCAAGCATGCCTGTACGCCATGGTTAAGGCATTTTGACACCTCTGGCCTCTCTAACATAGCGTTTGCCGTCACTCGAGAGCCTAAATGGCACTTAACCTCGGCTCCACGGCTCCGTAACCGCCATATTTGCACACACAACTTTGCCGCCGCATGGCCGGTTCCGCGCATCCTACGGCTCCTCGCACCAAGTCAAGCACGCCCATGCACTATGGTTAAGGCGTTTTGACACCGCCGGCCTCTCGACCACATAGCATTTGTTGCTGTCCAAGAACCCGAATGGCCCTTAACCATGGCTCCACCGCTCTAGAACCGCCATATTTGCACACACGACTATGCTACCGCACCGGTTCCTACGTGTCCTACAGCTCTCGACACTAGGTCAAGCACGACCGTATGCCATGGTTAAGTCGTTTTGACACCTCTGGCCCCACCACCACAATGTTTGTCATCACCCGAGAGCCCGAACGGCCCTTAACTATAGCTCCACGACTCTGTAACATCCATAATTGCACACACGACTGTGCCGGCGCACGGCCGGATCCCGTGCATCCTACGGCTCTCGGCACCGGTTCAAGCACACCCATACGCCATGGTTAAGCCATTTTGATGCCTCTCACCTCTCCACCATAGAGTTTTCCATCACCCGAGAGCCCGAAGGGCCCTTAACCATGGCTCCACGGCAAAAACCGCCACATTTGCACACACGACCATGCCGCCGCATGGTCGGTTCCAACGCGTCCTATGGCTCCCAAGACCGAGTCAAGCAAGCCCGTATGCCATGGTTAAGGCATTTTGACACCTCTCGGCCTCTCTACCATAGCGTTTGTCGTCGCTCGAGAGCCCGAATGGCCCTTAACCTCGGCTCCACGGCTCCGAACCGCCATATTTGCACACACGACTTGCCGCCGCACGGCCGGTTCCTATGCGTCCTACGGCTCCTTGCACCAAGTCAAGCACGCCCATGCACCATGGTTAAGGCATTTTAACACCTTTGCCCCCTCCACCACAGCGTTTATTACCGCCCGAGAACCCGAATGGCCCTTAACCATGGCTCCACAGCTCTAGAACTGTCATATTTGCACACACGACTATGCTACCGCACGCCCGGTTCCCGCATGTCCTATAGCTCTCGACACTAGGTCAAGCACGACCGTATGCCATGGTTAAGGCATTTTGACACCCTCCGGCCTCACCACCACAATATTTGTCATCACCCGAGAGCCCGAACGGCCCTTAACTATAGCTCCACGACTCCGAACATCCATAATTGCACACACGACGTGCCGCCGCACGCCCGGATCCCGTGCATCCTACGGCTCTCGGCACCGGGTCAAGCACGCCCGTACGCCATGGTTAAGCCATTTTGATGCCTCTCACCTCTCCACCATAGAGTTTTTCATCACCCGAGAGCCCGAAGGGCCCTTAACCACAGCTCCACGGCCGCAAAACCGCCATATTTGCACACACGACCATGCCGCCGCACGGTCGGTTCCAACGCATCCTATGGCTCTCGGCAAGACCGAGTCAAGCATGCCCGTATGCCATGGTTAAGGCATTTTGACACCTCCGGCCTCTCTACCATAGCGTTTGCCATCGCCGAGAGCCCGAACGGCCCTTAACCTTGGCTCCACGGCTCCAGAACCGCCATATTTGCACACACGACCATGCCGCCGCACGGCCGGGTTCCAACGCATCCTATGGCTCCCGGCACCGAGTCAAGCATGCCCGTACGCCATGGTTAAGGCATTTTGACACCTCTAGCCTCTCCACCACAGCGTTTGTTGCCGCCCGAGAACCCGAATGGCCCTTAACCATGGCTCCACGCTCTAGAACCGCCATATTTGCACACACGAATATGCTACCGCACGCCCGGTTCATGCGTGTCCTACAGCTCTTGACACTAGGTCAAGCATGACCGTATGCCATGGTTAAGGCATTTTGATGCCGGCCTCACCACCACAATGTTTGTCATCACCCAAGAGCCCGAACGGCCCTTAACTATAGCTCCACGACCCCGAACATCCATAATTGCACACACGACCGTGCCGCCGCACGGCCGGATCCCGTGCATCCTATGGCTCTCGGCACCGGGTCAAGCACGCCCGTACGCCATGGTTAAGCCATTTTGATGCCTCTCACCTCTCCACCATAGAGTTTTCCATCACCCGAGAGCCCGAAGGGCCCTTAACCATGCCTCCACGGCTCCAAAACGCCATATTTGCACACTCGCCCATGCCGCCGCACGGCCGGTTCCAACGCATTTTATGGCTCCCGGCTCGAGTCAAGCATGCCCGTACGCCATGGTTAAGGCATTTTGACACCTCTCGGCCTCTCTACCATAGCGTTTGCCATCACTCGAGAGCCTAAATGGCACTTAACCTCGGCTCCACGGCTCCGTAACCGCCATATTTGCACACACAACTTTGCCGCCGCATGGCCGGTTCCCGCGCATCCTACGGCTCCTCGCACCAAGTCAAGCACGCCCATGCACTATGGTTAAGGCGTTTTGACACCGCCGGCCTCTCGACCACAGCATTTGTTGCCGTCCAAGAACCCGAATGGCCCTTAACCATGGCTCCACCGCTCTAGAACGCCATATTTGCACACACGACTATGCTACCGCACGCCGGTTCCTACGTGTCCTACAGCTCTCGACACTAGGTCAAGCACGACCGTATGCCATGGTTAAGGCGTTTTGACACCTCCGCCCCACCACCACAATGTTTGTCATCACCCGAGAGCCCGAACGGCCCTTAACTATAGCTCCACGACTCTAGAACATCCATAATTGCACACACGACTCGTGCCGGCGCACGGCCGGATCCCGTGCATCCTACGCTCTCGGCACCGGTTCAAGCACACCGTACGCCATGGTTAAGACATTTTGATGCCTCTCACCTCTCCACCATAGAGTTTTCCATCACCCGAGAGCCCGAAGGGCCCTTAACCATGGCTCCACGGCCAAAACCGCCACATTTGCACACACGACCATGCCGCCGCATGGTCGGTTCCAACGCGTCCTATGGCTCCAAGACCGAGTCAAGCAAGCCCGTACGCCATGGTTAAGGCATTTTGACACCTCTGGCCTCTCTACCATAGCGTTTGTCATCGCTCAAGAGCCCGAACGGCCCTTAACCTCGGCTCCACGGCTCCAGAACTGCCATATTTGCACACACGACTTTGCTGCCGCACGGCCGGTTCCTATGCGTCCTACGGCTCCTCGCACCAAGTCAAGCACGCCCATGCACCATGGTTAAGGTGTTTTAACACCTTTGGCCTCTCCACCACAGTGTTTATTACCGCTCGAGAACCCGAATGGCCCTTAACCATGGCTCCACAGCTCTAGAACTGCCATATTTGCACACATGACTATGCTACCGCACAGCCAGTTCCTGCATGTCCTATTGCTCTCGACACTAGGTCAAGCACGACCGTATGCCATGGTTAAGGTGTTTTGACACCTCTGGCCTCACCACCACAATATTTGTCATCACCCGAGAGCTCGAACGGCCCTTAACTATAGCTCCACGACTCCAGAACATCCATAATTGCACACACGACTGTGCTGCCGCACAGCCGGATCCTGTGCATCCTACGGCTCTCGGCACCGGGTCAAGCACGCCCGTACGCCATGGTTAAGCCATTTTGATGCCTCTCACCTCTCCACCATAGAGTTTTTCATCACCCGAGAGCTTGAAGGGCCCTTAACCACAGCTCCACGGCTGCAAAACTGCCATATTTGCACACACGACCATGCTGCCGCACGGTCGGTTCCAACGCATCCTATGGCTCTCGGCATTGAGTCAAGCATGCCCGTACGCCATGGTTAAGGCATTTTGACACCTCCGGCCTCTCTACCATAGCGTTTGCCATCGCTCGAGAGCCCGAACGGCCCTTAACCATGGCTCCACGGCTCCGTAACCGCCATATTTGCACACACGACCATGCCGCCGCACGGCCGGGCCTAACGCATCCTATGGCTCCCGGCATTGAGTCAAGCATGCCCGTACGCCATGGTTAAGGCATTTTGACACCTATAGGCTCTCCACCACCACAGCGTTTGTTGCCGCCGAGAACCCGAATGGCCCTTAACCATGGCTCCATAGCTCTAGAACCGCCATATTTGCACACACGAATATGCTACCGCACGCCCGGTTCGTGCGTGTCCTACGGCTCTTGACAGTAGGTCAAGCATGACCGTATGCCATGGTTAAGGTGTTTTGATGCCTCTGGCCTCACCACCACAACGTTTGTCATCACCCGAGAGCCTGAACGGCCCTTAACTATAGCTCCACGACTCCCAAACATCCATAATTGCACACGCGACTGTGCTGCCGCACGGTCGGATCCTGTGCATCCTATGGCTCTCGGCACCGGGTCAAGCATGCCTGTACGCCATGGTTAAGCCATTTTGATGCCTCTCACCTCTCCACCATAGAGTTTTCCATCACCCGAGAGCCCGAAGGGCCCTTAACCATGCCTCCACGGCTCCAAAACGCCATATTTGCACACTCGACCATGCCGCCGCATGGTCGGTTCCAACGCATTTTATGGCTCCCGCTCGAGTCAAGCATGCCCGTACGCCATGGTTAAGGCATTTTGACACCTCCGGCCTCTCTACCATAGCGTTTGCCATCACTCGAGAGCCCGAACGGCACTTAACCTCGGCTCCACGGCTCCGTAACCGCCATATTTGCACACACGACTTTGCCGCCGCACGGCCGGTTCCCGCGCATCCTACGACTCCTCGCACCAGTCAAGCACGCCCATGCACTATGGTTAAGGCATTTTGACACCTTTGGCCTCTCGACCACAAAGCATTTGTTGCCGCCCAAGAACCCGAATGGCCCTTAACCATGGCTCCACCGCTCTAGAACCGCCATATTTGCACACACGACTATGCTACCGCCGCACGCCGGTTCCTACGTGTCCTACAGCTCTCGACACTAGGTCAAGCACGACCGTATGCCATGGTTAAGGCATTTTGACACCCGGCCCCACCACCACAATGTTTGTCATCACCCGAGAGCCCGAACGGCCCTTAACTATAGCTCCACGACCGTAACATCCATAATTGCACACACGATCGTGCTGGTGCACGGCCGGATCCCCGTGCATCCTACGGCTCTCGCACCGGTTCAAGCACACTCGTACGCCATGGTTAACCCATTTTGATGCCTCTCACCTCTCCACCATAGAGTTTTCCATCACCCGAGAGCCCGAAGGGCCCTTAACCATGGCTCCACGGCAAGAAAACCGCCACATTTGCACACACGACCATGCCGCCGCATGGTCGGTTCCAACGCGTCCTATGGCTCCCCCAAGACCGAGTCAACCAAGCCCGTACGCCATGGTTAAGGCATTTTGACACCTCGGCCTCTCTACCATAGCGTTTGTCGTCGCTCGAGAGCCCGAACGGCCCTTAACCTCGGCTCCACGGCTCCGTAACCGCCATATTTGCACACACGACTTTGCCGCCGCATGGTCGGTTCCTATGCGTCCTACGGCTCCTCGCACCAAGTCAAGCACGCCCATGCACCATGGTTAAGGCATTTTAACACCTTTGGCCTCTCCACCACACCGTTTCTTACCGCCCGAGAACCCGAATGGCCCTTAACCATGGCTCCACAGCTCTAGAACCGCCATATTTGCACACACGACTATGCTACCGCACGCCTAGTTCCTCGCATGTCCTATAGCTCTCGACACTAGGTCAAGCACGACCGTATGCCATGGTTAAGGTGTTTTGACGCCTCCGGCCTCACCACCACAATATTTGTCATCACCCGAGAGCCCGAATGGCCCTTAACTATAGCTCCACGACTCCGTAACATCCATAATTGCACACATGATCTGTGCCGCGCACGCCCGGATCCCGTGCATCCTACGGCTCTCGGCACCGGGTCAAGCACGCCCGTACGCCATGGTTAAGCCATTTTGATGCCTCTCACCTCTCCACCATAGAGTTTTTCATCACCCGAGAGCTTGAAGGGCCCTTAACCACGGCTCCACGGCCGCAAACCGCCATATTTGCACACACGACCATGCCGCCGCACGGTCGGTTCCAACGCATCCTATGGCTCTCGGCACCGAGTTAAGCATGCCCGTACGCCATGGTTAAGGCATTTTGACACCTCGGCCTCTCTACCATAGCGTTTTCCATCGCCCGAGAGCCTGAACGGCCCTTAACCTTAGCTCCACGGCTCCAAAACTGCCATATTTGCACACACGACCATGCTGCCGCACGGTCGGTTCCAACGCATCCTATGGCTCCCGGCACTGAGTCAAGCATGCCCGTACGCCATGGTTAAGGCATTTTGACACCTCTGGCCTCTCCACCACAGCGTTTGTTGCCACCTAAGAACCCGAATGGCCCTTAACCATGGCTCCACTGCTCTAGAACTGCCATATTTGCACACACGACTATGCTACCGCACAGCCGGTTCCTGCGTGTCCTATAGCTCTTGACACTAGGTCAAGCATGACCGTATGCCATGGTTAAGGCGTTTTGATGCCTCTGGCCTCACCACCACAATGTTTGTCATCACCCGAGAGCCCGAACGGCCCTTAACTATAGCTCCACGACTCCGTAACATCCATAATTGCACACACGATTGTGCCGCCGCACGGCCGGATCCCGTGCATCCTATGCTCAAAGACCGGGTCAAGCACGCCCGTACGCCATGGTTAAGCCATTTTGATGCCTCTCACCTCTCCACCATAGAGTTTTTCATCACCCGAGAGCCCGAAGGGCCCTTAACCTTGCCTCCACGGCCGCAAAACCGCCATATTTGCACACACGACCATGCCGCCGCACGGCCGGTTCCAACGCATCCTATGGCTCTCGGCACCGAGTCAAGCATGCCCGTACGCCATGGTTAAGGCATTTTGACACCTCTCGGCCTCTCTACCATAGCATTTGCCATCGCTCGAGAGCCCGAACGGCCCTTAACCTTGGCTCCACGGCTCCGTAACCGCCATATTTGCACACACGACCGTGCCGCCGCACGGCCGGCCAACGCATCCTATGGCTCCCGGCATTGAGTCAAGCATGCCCATGCACGCCATGGTTAAGGCATTTTGACACCTATAGCCTCTCCACCATAGCGTTTGTTGCCGCCCGAGAACCCGAATGGCCCTTAACCATGGCTCCACCGCTCTAGAACCGCCATATTTGCACACACGAATATGCTACCGCACGCCCGGTTCGTGCGTGTCCTACAGCTCTTGACACTAGGTCAAGCATGACCGTATGCCATGGTTAAGGCATTTTGATGCCTCCGGCCTCACCACCACAATGTTTGTCATCACCCGAGAGCCCGAACGGCCCTTAACTATAGCTCCACGACTCCCGAACATCCATAATTGCACACACGACCGTGCCGCCGCACGGCCGGATCCCGTGCATCCTATGGCTCTCAAGCACCGGGTCAAGCACGCCCGTACGCCATGGTTAAGCCATTTTGATGCCTCTCACCTCTCCACCATAGAGTTTTCCATCACCCGAGAGCCCGAAGGGCCCTTAACCATGCCTCCACGGCTCCAAACCGCCATATTTGCACACTCGACCATGCCGCCGCACGGTCGGTTCCAACGCATTTTATGGCTCCCGGCCGAGTCAAGCATGCCCGTACGCCATGGTTAAGGCATTTTGACACCTCGGCCTCTCTACCATAGCGTTTGCCATCACTCGAGAGCCCGAACGGCACTTAACCTCGGCTCCACGGCTCCAAAACCGCCATATTTGCACACACGACTTTGCCGCCGCACGGCCGGTTCCTATGCGCATCCTACGGCTCCTCGCACCAAGTCAAGCACGCCCATGCACTATGGTTAAGGCATTTTGACACCGGCCTCTCGACCACAGCATTTGTTGCCGCCCAAGAACCCGAATGGCCCTTAACCATGGCTCCACCGCTCTAGAACCGCCATATTTGCACACACGACTATGCTACCGCACGCCGGTTCCTACGTGTCCTATAGCTCTCGACACTAGGTCAAGCACGACCGTATGCCATGGTTAAGGCATTTTGACACCTTCCGGCCCCACCACCACAATGTTTGTCATCACCCGAGAGCCCGAACGGCCCTTAACTATAGCTCCACGACTCCGTAACATCCATAATTGCACACACGATCGTGCCGGCGCACGGCCGGATCCCGTGCATCCTACGGCTCTCGGCACCGGTTCAAGCACACCGTATGCCATGGTTAACCCATTTTGATGCCTCTCACCTCTCCACCATAGAGTTTTCCATCACCCGAGAGCCCGAAGGGCCCTTAACCATGGCTCCACGGCCGCAAAACCGCCACATTTGCACACACGACCATGCCGCCGCATGGTCGGTTCCAACGCATCCTATGGCTCCCCAAGACCGAGTCAAGCAAGCCCGTACGCCATGGTTAAGGCATTTTGACACCTCCGGCCTCTCTACCATAGCGTTTGTCATCGCCGAGAGCCCGAACGGCCCTTAACCTCGGCTCCACGGCTCCGTAACCGCCATATTTGCACACGACCTTGCTGCCGCACGGCCGGTTCCTATGCGCCCTACGGCTCCTCGCACCAAGTCAAGCACGTCCATGCACCATGGTTAAGGCATTTTAACACCTTTGGCCTCTCCACCACAGCGTTTATTACCGCCCGAGAACCCGAATGGCCCTTAACCATGGCTCCACTGTGCTCTAGAACCGCCATATTTGCACACACAACTATGCTACCGCACAGCCGGTTCCTCGCATGTCCTATAGCTCTCGACACTAGGTAAAGCACGACCGTATGCCATGGTTAAGGTGTTTTGACGCCTCCGGCCTCACCACCACAATATTTGTCATCACCCGAGAGCCCGAATGGCCCTTAACTATAGCTCCACGACTCCGTAACATCCATAATTGCACACACGACGTGCCGCCGCACGGCCGGATCCCGTGCATCCTACGGCTCTCAAGACCGGGTCAAGCACGCCCGTACGCCATGGTTAAGCCATTTTGATGCCTTTCACCTCTCCACCATAGAGTTTTTCATCACCCGAGAGCTTGAAGGGCCCTTAACCACGGCTCCACGGCCGCAAACCGCCATATTTGCACACACGACCATGCCGCCGCACGGCCGGTTCCAACGCATCCTATGGCTCTCTAAGACCGAGTTAAGCATGCCCGTACGCCATGGTTAAGGCATTTTGACACCTCCGGCATCTCTACCATAGCGTTTGCCATCGCCGAGAGCCTAAATGGCCCTTAACCTTAGCTCCACGGCTCCGTAACCGCCATATTTGCACACACGACCATGCCGCCGCACGGCCGGTTCCAACGCATCCTATGGCTCCCGCACCGAGTCAAGCATGCCCGTACGCCATGGTTAAGGCATTTTGACACCTCTAGCCTCTCCACCACAGCATTTGTTGCCGCCTAAGAACCCGAATGGCCCTTAACCATGGCTCCACCGCTCTAGAACCGCCATATTTGCACACACGAATATGCTACCGCACGCCGGTTCGTGCGTGTCCTACATGCTCTTGACACTAGGTCAAGCATGACCGTATGCCATGGTTAAGGCATTTTGATGCCTCCGGCCTCACCACCACAATGTTTGTCATCACCCGAGAGCCCGAACGGCCCTTAACTATAGCTCCACGACTCGTAACATCCATAATTGCACACACGTTGTGCCGCCGCACGCCCGGATCCCGTGCATCCTACGGCTCTCGGCACCGGGTCAAGCACGCCCGTACGCCATGGTTAAGCCATTTTGATGCCTCTCACCTCTCCACCATAGAGTTTTTCATCACCCGAGAGCCCGAAGGGCCCTTAACCATGGCTCCATAGCGCAAAACCGCCATATTTGCACACACGACCATGCCGCCGCACGGTCGGTTCCAACGCATCCTATGGCTCTCAAGACCGAGTCAAGCATGCCCGTACGCCATGGTTAAGTCATTTTGACACCTCTCGGCCTCTCTACCATAGCATTTGCCATCGCCGAGAGCCCGAACGGCCCTTAACCTTGGCTCCATGGCTCCGTAACCGCCATATTTGCACACACGACCGTGCCGCCGCACGGCCGTTCCAACGCATCCTATGGCTCCCGGCATTGAGTCAAGCATGCCGTATGCGCCATGGTTAAGGCATTTTGACACCTATAGCCTCTCCACCATAGCGTTTGTTGCCGCCGAGAACCCGAATGGCCCTTAACCATGGCTCCACAACTCTAGAACCGCCATATTTGCACACACGAATATGCTACCGCACGCCCGGTTCGTGCGTGTCCTATACTCTTGACAAGAGGTCAAGCATGACCGTATGCCATGGTTAAGGCGTTTTGATGCCTCTGGCCTCACCACCACAATGTTTGTCATCACCCGAGAGCCTGAACGGCCCTTAACTATAGCTCCACGACTCCCGAACATCCATAATTGCACACGCGACCTTTTGCCGCACGGCCGGATCCCCGTGCATCCTATGGCTCTCGGCACCGGGTCAAGCACGCCCGTACGCCATGGTTAAGCCATTTTGATGCCTCTCACCTCTCCACCATAGAGTTTTCCATCACCCGAGAGCCCGAAGGGCCCTTAACCATGCCTCCACGGCTCCAAAACTGCCATATTTGCACACTCGACCA
>JAENPR010002397.1:0-59303 GCA_018135685.1 Themeda triandra
GTTGACCTGGTCAGGGGTGGCCTTCATGATGACGTCATGCGGTGTCATCCTGGCCCGCCCGGTCAGCTGCGTGTCAGTGCCCGGTCGGGTGCCCACGTGGCTAAATGCAGTGGCGACACGTGTCCGCTCATAATAATCGGTCTTTTATTATTTTCGGAATATTGTGTAAACTTCAAAAATTCATAACTTATTCATACGAGCTCCAAAAATTATGATCTTTATATGTAAATTCATCTAAAAATCGGCCGATGCAATGGGACTATGTTTGAGTACATTTGGTTCTTCTATATTTGATTTGCTTCTTTGTGGCTTCTATGAGGTCGTAGCATGACAGTACGTTTCGGTTTCGTCGATTCGGGGAGGGCGACTCGGGACGTGAAAGTGGAGATCGGCATGCGACTACGGAGGAGGACTTGTACCGCTCTTTTGTGGTTCGTGCACTACTTCCTCGACATCGCAGTGTCATGGCGGCACCTTTAATTTAGAGAATCCTATTAGACATTGCATGGTTAGAGGCACTAGCGCTTTATATTTATTCCTTTGCTAGTATATGATGCATGATATTACCGAGCTATATTTACCTTGTTGAAGCCTTTTACCATGTTACCGGCCTTGCGCTCGCACTTATATATATGTACCGCCCTTCGCGTGCTTGCATTTATTATCACCATGCCCATTATAACTCCCTTCGCATTGTATATGTGGGTGCGGGTGGTGAACCCTTGGGAATGGTTTGGCTTGGGATGCCGGACTTGTGGTTAGGTGAGGAGCGGTGTCTTTGCGTGAGTCTTGGGTGTGTGGTGAGGGTTGAGTCGGCCCGGGCGAGGGATGCGGCAAGGCCGAGCGAGTCT
Source organism: Themeda triandra (assembly GCA_018135685.1). Classification (NCBI taxonomy): domain Eukaryota; kingdom Viridiplantae; phylum Streptophyta; class Magnoliopsida; order Poales; family Poaceae; genus Themeda; species Themeda triandra. Next base: position 852 of record JAENPR010002397.1, read on the forward strand.
TGCCGAGGATACGGCACGGGTATCCCCGCTTTGTCAGTACTGTGGCGGGTAGCTGGTTTGGATTGAGGTGTCCTTGGTGTGAGCTCCTTGGGGTGGAGCCGTGGAAAGGGGTGCGCCGTGGCGGCACGGTAAAAGATTAGCCCATCGGGAGACAGTCGGCATCGGCCAAGACCTAAGGGCTTGTGACTTGGTAATGGGATCATTGGACGCCTTACTTTCCACTCGCTGTCCAATGGGAGGGCCGGTCTAACCATCATGGTAAGTATGGATCTTAGTGCTCTCGGTGTAAACGGATAGTGTCGGGAGGTACGGGTGGAGCCATCAAAATCGCTAACCACATAGTGACCTTTTGGCTGGTACTATGTTCACGGTGCGGCGGCCGGGTCGAGTGACGGATGGATCCATTCTAGGCTTATGGCGATCGGAATCTGCCTAGATGTGGCGCGTCGATGATGGCTATCTTGTGTGGAATGGTGTCTGCGAGTGTATGGTTGATCGATCGATACAGAGCGACTCGTTGGCTATGGCACCGGTCCGTGCTTGACCTAGTGTCTAGGAGAGGAGTCTTAGGCCCTTCTTGGGCTATGGGTATGTTACATTCAGGCCGTGAGCTGGGAGGAGTTCGGGTCTTGGGCGGCAGGAGGGTCATCTTCTTAGGCCACGTGAAGCGTGGTGGGGTGTGGTGTGTGGTATGTGAGGTGTGGTGATGTGTGGATGGGATGGATGGGATGGTGGATGGATGTGTGCCGTGGGGTTTGGGAATGTGTTAAACTTGATTATTAATATTATTAGATTATACTTGTTGCTGCCATGCGCTAGGATGCAAACCCATGACCAAAAATAGGATGGACCAGTGCCATTATGGTCTCTTGGTCCAATAAAGCTCATTCGGTCTTGACCATGGCAAGGGCCCATCGCGGTGTGCAAATTCTGTGGTGTTAGGGATCGAAGGATTAAAATGGTCTCGTGCACACGCTCAAGTTGGAGTTTGAAGTTGCTTCCGCGTTATTGCTTCCACTTCATGTGTGCAATTATGGATGTTAGAGTTACTTTGTTTAAGCCCGATTCATGGCGTTGTAATTATTAGAGGTGAACCCTTCTCTTTGTACTTTCTGTATTCTCGAGTCGATGCTTGGAATAGCGTATTAAGGGCCATTCGGGTTCTTGGGCGGCAGCAAATGCTGTGGTCGAGAGGTGGCGGTGTCAAAATGCCTTAACCATAGTGCATGGGCGTGCTTGACTTGGTGCGAGGCGTAGGATGCATAAGGAACCGGCCGTGCGCGGCAAAGTCGTGTGTGCAAATATAGCGGTTACGGAGCCGTGGAGCGAAGTTAAGTGCCGTTCGGGCTCTCGGCGATGACAAACGCTATGGTAGAGAGGCCGAGAGGTGTCAAAATGCCTTAACCATGGCGTGCGGGCATGCTTGGCTCGGGCGGGAGCCATAGGATGCGTTGGAACCGGCCGTGCGGCGGCATGGTCGGTGTGCAAATATGGCGGTTTTGGAGCCGTGGAGGCATGGTTAAGGGCCCTTCGGGCTCTCGGGTGATGGAAAACTCTATGGTGGAGAGGTGAGAGGCATCAAAATGGCTTAACCATGGCGTACGGGCGTGCTTGACCCGGTGCCGGAAACCATAGGATGCACGGGATCCGGCCGTGTGGCGGCACGATCGTGTGTGCAATTATGGATGTTACGGGTCGTGGAGGGTATAGTTAAGGGCCGTTCGGGCTCTTGGGTGATGACAAACATTGTGGTGGTGAGGCCGGAGGCATCAAAACACCTTAACCATGGCATACGGTCATGCTTGACCTAGTGTCAGAGAGGCACATAGGACATGCGCAGGCCGGCGTTTGTGCGGTAGCATATTCGTGTGTGCAAATATGGCGGTTCTAGAGCTGTGGAGCCATGGTTAAGGGCCATTCGGGTTCTCGGGCGACAACAAACGCTGTGGTGGAGAGGCTAGAGGTGTCAAAATGCCTTAACCATGGGTACGGGCATGCTTGACTCGGTGCCGGGAGCCATAGGATGCGTTAGGAACCGGCCGTGCGGCGGCATGGTCGTGTGTGCAAATATGGCGGTTACGGAGCCCCGTGGGCCAGGTTAAAGGGCGTTCGGGCTCTTGACGGCGACAAACGCTATGGTAGAGAGGCCTAGAGGTGTCAAAATGCCTTAACCATGGCGTATGGGCATGCTTGACTCGGTGCCGAGCCATAGGATGCGTTGGGCCGGCCGTGCGGCGGCATGGTCGTGTGTGCAAATATGGCGGTTTGCGGCCGTGGAGCTGTGGTTAAGGGCCCTTCAGGCTCTCGGGTGATGAAAAACTCTATGGTGGAGTGGTGAGAGGCATAAAAATGGCTTAACCATGGCGTACGGGCGTGCTTGACCCAGGTGCAGGAAGCCGTAGGATGCACGGGGATCCGAGCTGTGCGGCGGCACGGTCGTGTGTGCAATTATGGATGTTCAGGTCGTGGAGCTATAGTTAAGGGCCGTTCGGGCTCTCGGGTGATGAAAAATATTGTGGTGGTGAGGCCCGAGGCGTCAAAACACCTTAACCATGGCATGCGGTCGTGCTTGACCTAGTGTCGAGAGCTATAGGACATGCGTAGGAACCGGCGTGCGGTAGCATAGTCGTGTGTGCAAATATGGCGGTTCTAGAGGTTTGTGGAGCCATGGTTAAGGGCCATTCGGGTTCTCGGGCGGTAATAAATGCTGTGGTGGAGAGGCCAAAGGGGTTAAAATGCCTTAACCATGGTGCATGGGCGTGCTTGACTTGGTGCGCATAGGAACCGGCCGTGCGAGCGGCAAGTCGTGTGTGGAGTTACGGAGCCGTGGAGCCGAGGTTAAGGGCCGTTTAGGCTCTCGGCGATGACAAAGCTATCATGTGTGCAAATATGTGTACGGGCTTGCTTGACTCGATCCGGGAGCCATAGGACGTGGAACCGACCATGCGGTTAAGCATGGCGTGTTGCAAATGTGGGCTCTGTGGAGCCATGGTTAATGGCAACAAATCTATGGTAAGAGAGGCCGAGGCGGTGTCAAAATGCCTTAACCATGGCTTGGTGCGAGGAGCCGTAGGACGGGGAACGGCCGGGCAGTCGTGTGTGCAAATTGACGGAACCGTGGAGCCGAAGTTAAGTGCCGGCTCGGGGAGCCATAAAATGCGTTGGATGCTTGACTCCGGCCAATGCGCGTGCGGCGGCATGGTCGGGTGTGCAAATATGGCAGTTTTGGAGCCGTGGAGGCATGGTTAAGGGCCCTTCGGGCTCTCGGGTGATGGAAAACTCTATGGTGGAGAGGTGAGAGGCATCAAAATGGCTTAACCATGGCGTACGAGGGCGTGCTTGACCGGTCTTGAGAGCCATAGGATGCACGGATCCGGCCGTGCGGCGGCACGGTCGTGTGTGCAATTATGGATGTTACGGGTCGTGGAGGCTGTAGTTAAGGGCCGTTCGGGCTCTCGGGTGATGACAAACATTGTGGTGGTGAGGCCGGAAGGCATCAAAACGCCTTAACCATGGCATACGGTCATGCTTGACCTAGTGTCAAGAGGCTGTAGGACACGCACGAGCCGGGCGTGCGGTAGCATATTCGTGTGTGCAAATATGGCGGTTCTAGAATTTGTGGAGCCATGGTTAAGGGCCATTCGGGTTCTCGGCGACAACAAATGCTGTGGTGGAGAGGCTAGAGGTGTCAAAATGCCTTAACCATGGCGTATGGGCATGCTTGACTCGGTGCCGGGAGCCATAGGATGCGTTGGCCCGGCCGTGCGGCAGCATGGTCGTGTGTGCAAATATGGCGGTTTTGGGCCGTAGAGCCAAGGTTAAGGGCCGTTCGGGCTCTCGGCGATGGCAAACGCTATGGTAGAGAGGCCGGAAGGGTGTCAAAATGCCTTAACCATGGCGTACGGGCATGCTTGACTCGGTGCCGAGAGCCATAGGATGCGTTGGAACCGGCCCGTGCGGCGGCATGGTCGTGTGTGCAAATATGGCGGTTTTGCGGCCGTGGAGGCGTGGTTAAGGGCCTTCCCGGGCTCTCGGGTGATGAAAAACTCTATGGTGGAGTGGTGAGAGGCATAAAAATGGCTTAACCATGGCGTACGGGCATGCTTGACCGGTGCTTAGGAAGCCGTAGGATGCACGGGATCCGATTTGTGCGGCGGCACGATCGTGTGTGCAATTATGGATGTTACGGAGTCGTGGAGCTATAGTTAAGGGCCGTTCGGGCTCTCGGGTGATGACAAATATTGTGGTGGTGAGGCCGGGCGTCAAAACACCTTAACCATGGCATACGGTCGTGCTTGACCTAGTGTCGAGAGCTATAGGACATGCAGGAGCCGGGGATGTGCGGTAGCATAGTCGTGTGTGCAAATATGGCGGTTCTAGAGTACTGTGGAGCCATGGTTAAGGGCCATTCGGGTTCTCGGGGGCGGTAATAAACATTTGTGGTGGAGAGGCCAAAGGTGTTAAAATGCCTTAACCATGGTGCATGGGCGTGCTTGACTTGGTGCGAGGAGCCGTAGGACGGCATAGGTGCGGCAGCAAAGTCGTGTGTGCAAATATGGTAGTTACGGAGCCGTGGGCCGAGGTTAAGGGCCGTTTAGGCTCTCGGCGATGACAAACGCTATGGTAGAGAGGCCGAGGTGTCAAAATGCCTTAACCATGGTGTACGGGCTTGCTTGACTCGGTGCGGGAGCCATAGGACGCGTTGGAACCGACCATGCGGCGGCATGGTCGTGTGTGCAAATGTGGCGGTTTTTGCCGTGGAGCCATGGTTAGGGCCGCTTCATGCTCTTGGGTGATGGAAAACTCTATGGTGGAGAGGTGAAAGGCATCCAAATGGCTTAACCATGGCGTACGGGTGTGCTTGAACCGGTGCTTAGGGAAGCGTAGGATGCACGGGGATCCGGCCGTGTGCACCGGCACGGTCGTGTGTGCAATTATGGATGTTCTAGGTCGTGGTGCTATAATTAAGGGCCGTTCGGGCTCTCGGGTGATGACAAACATTGTGGTGGTGGGGCTAGAGGTGTCAAAACGCCTTAACCATGGCATACGGTCGTGCTTGACCTAGTGTCGAGGGCGCCCAGGACACGTAGGAGCCGGGCGTGCGGTAGCATAGTCGTGTGTGCAAAATGGCGGTTCTAGAGCGGTGGAGCCATGGTTAAGGGCCATTCGGGTTCTTCGGCGGCAACAAATGCTATGGTCGAGAGGCCAGCGGTGTCAAAATGCCTTAACCATAGTGCATGGGCGTGCTTGACTTGGTGCGAGGAGCCGTAGGATGCGCGGAACCGGTCGTGCGGCGGCAAAGTGGTGTGTGCAAATATGGCAGTTACGGAGGCGGTGGAGCCGAGGTTAAGTGCCGTTTAGGCTCAGTGATGGCAAATGCTATGGTAGAGAGGCCGGAGGTGTCAAATGCCTTAACCATGGCGTACGAGGCATGCTTGACTCGGAGCCGGGAGCCATAAAATGCGTTGGAACCGACCGTGCGGCGGCATGGTCGGTGTGCAAATATGGCGGTTTTGGAGCCCCGTGGAGGCATGGTTAAGGGCCCTTCGGGCTCTCGGGTGATGGAAAACTCTATGGTGGAGAGGTGAGAGGCATCAAAATGGCTTAACCATGGCGTACGGGCGTGCTTGACCCGGTCGAGAGCCATAGGATGCACGGGATCCGGCCGTGCGGCGGCACGGTCGTGTGTGCAATTATGGATGTTACGGAGTCGTGGGCTGTAGTTAAGGGCCGTTCGGGCTCTCGGGTGATGACAAACATTGTGGTGGTGAGGCCGGAGGCATCAAAACGCCTTAACCATGGCATACGGTCATGCTTGACCTAGTGTCAAGAGGCTGTAGGACACGCACGAACCCGGGTTTGTGCGGTAGCATATTCGTGTGCAAATATGGCGGTTCTAGAGTTTGTGGAGCCATGGTTAAGGGCCATTCGGGTTCTCGGGCGACAACAAACGCTGTGGTGGAGAGGCTAAGGTGTCAAAATGCCTTAACCATGGCGTACGGGCATGCTTGACTCGGTGCCGGGAGCCATAGGATGCGTTGGCCCGGCCGTGCGGCGGCATGGTCGTGTGTGCAAATATGGCGGTTTGGAGCCGTGGAGCCAAGGTTAAGGGCCGTTCGGGCTCTCGAGCAATGGCAAACGCTATGGTAGAGAGGCTAGAGGTGTCAAAATGCCTTAACCATGGCGTACGGGCATGCTTGACTCGGTCTTGAGAGCCATAGGATGCGTTGGAACCGGCCGTGCGGCGGCATGGTCGTGTGTGCAAATATGGCGGTTTTGCGGCCGTGGAGTTGTGGTTAAGGGCCCCGGGCTCTCGGGTGATGAAAAACTCTATGGTGGAGTGGTGAGAGGCATAAAAATGGCTTAACCATGGGCGTACGGGCATGCTTGACCCGGTGCGAGCCGTAGGTTGCACGGGATCCGGGCGTGCGGCGGCACGGTCGTGTGTGCAATTATGGATGCAGGTCGTGGAGCTATAGTTAAGGGCGTTCGGGCTCTCGGGTGATGACAAATATTGTGGTGGTGAGGCCGGGCGTCAAAACACCTTAACCATGGCATACGGTCGTGCTTGACCTAGTGTCGAGAGCTATAGGACATGCGGGGAAGGGGCGGCGTGCGGTAGCATAGTCGTGTGTGCAAATATGGCGGTTCTAGAGTTTGTGGAGCCATGGTTAAGGGCCATTCGGGTCCTCGGGCGGTAATAAACGCTGTGGTGGAGAGGCCAAAGGTGTTAAAACACCTTAACCATGGTGCATGGGCGTGCTTGACTTGGTGCGAGGAGCCGTAGGACGCATAGGACCGGGCGTGCGGCGGCAAGTCGTGTGTGCAAATATGGCGGTTACGGAGCCATGGAGCCCGAGGTTAAGGGCCGTTCGGGCTCTCGGCGACGACAAACGCTATGGTAGAGAGGCCGAGAGGTGTCAAAAATGCCTTAACCATGGCGTACGGGCTTGCTTGACTCGGTCTTAGGGAGCCATAGGAGCGCGTTGGAACCGACCATGCGGCGGCATGGTCGTGTGTGCAAATGTGGCGGGTTGCTGCCGTGGAGCCATGGTTAAGGGCCCTTCGGGCTCTCGGGTGATGGAAAACTCTATGGTGGAGAGGTGAGAGGCATCAAAATGGCCTAACCATGGCGTACGGGTGTGCTTGAACCGGTGCGGAGCCGTAGGATGCACGGGATCCGGCCGTGCGCCGGCACGGTCGTGTGTGCAATTATGGATGTTACGGAGTCGTGGAGCTATAGTTAAGGGCCGTTCGGGCTCTCGGGGGATCACAAACATTGTGGTGGTGGGGCTAGAGGTGTCAAAACGCCTTAACCATGGCATACGGTCGTGCTTGACCTAGTGTCGAGAGGCTGTTGGACACGTAGGAACCGGACGTGCGGTAGCATAGTCGTGTGTGCAAATATGGCGAGTTCTAGAGCGGTGGAGCCATGGTTAAGGGCCATTCGGGTTCTTGGGCGGCAACAAATGCGTAGTCGAGAGGCCGGCGGTGTCAAAACGCCTTAACCATAGTGCATGGGCGTGCTTGACTTGGTGCGAGGCGTAGGATGCCCGAGGAACCGGCCGTGCGGCGGCAAAGTCGTGTGTGCAAATATGGCGGTTCGGAGCCGTGGAGCCGAGGTTAAGTGCCGTTCGGGCTCTCGAGTGATGGCAAACGCTATGGTAGAGAGGCCGGAGGTGTCAAAATGCCTTAACCATGGCGTATGGGCTTGCTTGACTTAGTCGGGAGCCATAAAATGCGTTGGAACCGGCCGTGCGGCGGCATGGTCGAGTGTGCAAATATGGCGGTTTTGGAGCCATGGAGGCATGGTTAAGGGCCCTTCGGGCTCTCGGGTGATGGAAAACTCTATGGTGGAGAGGTGAGAGGCATCAAAATGGCTTAACCATGGTGTACGGGTGTGCTTGAACCGGTGCGAGAGCCGTAGGATGCACGGGATCCGGCCGTGCGGCGGCACGGTCGTGTGTGCAATTATGGATGTTACGGTCGTGGAGCTATAGTTAAGGGGCCGTTCGGGCTCTCGGGTGATGATAAACATTGTGGTGGTGGGGCCGAGGTGTCAAAATGCCTTAACCATGGCATACGGTCGTGCTTGACCTAGTGTCGAGAGGCGCCAGGACACGTAGGAGCCGGTGTGCGGTAGCATAGTCGTGTGTGCAAATATGGAAGTTCTAGAGCGGTGGAGCCATGGTTAAGGGCCATTCGGGTTCTTGGCGGCAACAAATGCGTAGTCGAGAGGCGGCGGTGTCAAAATGCCTTAACCATAGTGCATGGGCGTGCTTGACTTGGTGCGAGGAGCCGTAGGATGCGAGGAGAACCGGCCGTGCGGCGGCAAGTCGTGTGTGCAAATATGGCGGTTACGGAGCCGTGGAGCCGAGGTTAAGTGCCGTTTAGGCTCTCGAGTGATGGCAAGCTATGGTAGAGAGGCCGAAAGGTGTCAAAATGCCTTAACCATGGCGTACGGGCATGCTTGACTCGGCGGGAGCCATAAAATGCGTTGGAACCGGCCGTGCGGCGGCATGGTCGTGTGTGCAAATATGGCGGTTTTGGGCCGTGGAGGCATGGTTAAGGGCCCTTCGGGCTCTCGGGTGATGGAAAACTCTATGGTGGAGAGGTGAGAGGCATCAAAATGGCTTAACCATGGCGTACGGGCGTGCTTGACCCGTGCGAGGCCATAGGATGCACGGGATCCGGCCGTGCGGCGGCACGGTCGTGTGTGCAATTATGGATGTTCAGGTCGTGGAGCTATAGTTAAGGGCCGTTCGGGCTCTCGGGTGATGACAAACATTGTGGTGGTGAGGCCGGAGGCATCAAAATGCCTTAACCATGGCATACGGTCATGCTTGACCTAGTGTCAAGAGCTATAGGACATGCGGAACCGGGCGTGGTAGCATATTCGTGTGTGCAAATATGGCGGTTCTAGAGTTTGTGGAGCCATGGTTAAGGGCCATTCGGGTTCTCGGCGGCAACAAACGCTGTGGTGGAGAGGCTAGAGGTGTCAAAATGCCTTAACCATGGCGTACGGGCATGCTTGACTCGGTGCCGGGAGCCATAGGATGCGTTGGAGGCCGGCCGTGCGGCGGCATGGTCGTGTGCAAATATGGCGGTTACGGAGGCCGTGGAGCCAAGGTTAAGGGCCGTTCGGGCTCTCGGCGATGGCAAATGCTATGGTAGAGAGGCCGAGGTGTCAAAATGCCTTAACCATGGCGTACGGGCATGCTTGACTCGGTCGCAGGAGCCATAGGATGCGTTGGAACCGGCCGTGCGGCGGCATGGTCGTGTGTGCAAATGTGGCGGTTTTGCGGCCGTGGGGCCGTGGTTAAGGGCCCTTCGAGGCTCTCGGGTGATGAAAAACTCTATGGTGGAGAGGTGAGAGGCATCAAAATGGCTTAACCATGGTGTACGGGCGTGCTTGACCCGTGCCAGGAAGCCGTAGGATGCACGGGATCCGGCCGTGCGACGGCACGGTCGTGTGTGCAATTATGGATGTTCAGGTCGTGGAGCTATAGTTAAGGGCCGTTCGGGCTCTCGGGTGATGACAAACATTGTGGTGGTGAGGCCGGGGCGTCAAAACACCTTAACCATGGCATACGGTCGTGCTTGACCTAGTGTCGAGAGCTATAGGACATGCGAGGGCGGGCGTGCGGTAGCATAGTCGTGTGTGCAAATATGGCGGTTCTAATTTGTGGAGCCATGGTTAAGGGCCATTCGGGTTCTCGGGCGGTAATAAACGCTGTGGTGGAGAGGCCAAAGGTGTTAAAATGCCTTAACCATGGTGCATGGGCGTGCTTGACTTGGTGCGAGGAGCCGTAGGACGCATAGGAAGCCGGCCGTGCGGCGGCAAAGTCGTGTGTGCAAATATGGCGGTTACGGAGCCGTGGAGCGAGGTTAAGGGCCGTTCGGGCTCTCGGCGATGACAAAACGCTATGGTAGAGAGGCGGGAGGTGTCAAAATGCCTTAACCATGGCGTACGGGCTTGCTTGACTCGGTGCGGGAGCCATAGGACGCGTTGGAACCGACCATGCGGCGGCATGGTCGTGTGTGCAAATGTGGCAGTTTTCTTTGCCGTGGAGCCATGGTTAAGGGCCCTTCGGGCTCTCGGGTGATGGAAAACTCTATGGTGGAGAGGTGAGAGGCATCAAAATGGCTTAACCATGGCGTACGGGTGTGCTTGAACCGGTCTTGGAGGCCGTAGGATGCACGGGATCCGGCGTGCGCCGGCACGGTCGTGTGTGCAATTATGGATGTTCTAGAGTCGTGGAGCTATAGTTAAGGGCCGTTCGGGCTCTCGGGTGATGACAAACATTGTGGTGGTGGGGCCGAGGAGGTGTCAAAATGCCTTAACCATGGCATACGGTCGTGCTTGACCTAGTGTCGAGAGTTGTAGGACACGTAGGAACCGGCAGGTTTGTGCGGTAGCATAGTCGTGTGTGCAAATATGGCGGTTCTAGAGCGGTGGAGCCATGGTTAAGGGCCATTCGGGTTCTTGGGCGGCAACAAATGCTTGTGGTCGAGAGGACGGCGGTGTCAAAACGCCTTAACCATAGTGCATGGGTGTGCTTGACTTGGTGCGAGGAGCCGTAGGATGCGCGAGGAACCGGCCGTGCGGCGGCAAAGTCGTGTGTGCAAATATGGCGGTTCTGGGCCGTGGAGTCGAGGTTAAGTGCCGTTCGGGCTCTCAAGTGATGGCAAATGCTATGGTAGAGAGGCCAAAGGTGTCAAAATGCCTTAACCATGGCGTACGGGCATGCTTGACTCGGGCGGGAGCCATAAAATGCGTTGGAACCGGCCGTGCGGCGGCATGGTCGGTGTGCAAATATGGCGGTTTTGGAGCCGTGGAGGCATGGTTAAGGGCCCTTCAGGCTCTCGAGGTGATGGAAAACTCTATGGTGGAGAGGTGAGAGGCATCAAAATGGCTTAACCATGGCGTACGGGCGTGCTTGACCCGGTGCTTGAGAGCCATAGGATGCATAGGATCCGGCCGTGCGGCGGCACGGTCGTGTGTGCAATTATGGATGTTTTGGGTCGTGGAGGCTGTAGTTAAGGGCCGTTCGGGCTCTCGGGTGATGACAAACATTGTGGTGGTGAGGCCCGGAGGCATCAAAATGCCTTAACCATGGCATACGGTCATGCTTGACTTAGTGTCGAAGGCGCATAGGACACGCACGTGGCCCAGTTTGTGCGGTAGCATATTCGTGTGTGCAAATATGGCGGTTCTAGAGTGGTGGAGCCATGGTTAAGGGCCATTCGGGTTCTCGAGGCGGCAACAAACGCTGTGGTGGAGAGGCTAGAGGTGTCAAAATGCCATAACCATGGCGTACGGGCATGCTTGACTGCCGAGGAGCCGTAGGATGCCAAGAGCCCGGCCGTGCGGCGGCATGGTCGTGTGTGCAAATATGGCGGTTGGAGCCGTGGAGCCAAGGTTAAGGGCCATTCGGGCTCTCGGCGATGGCAAAAGCATGGTAGAGAGGCTAGAGGTGTCAAAATGCCTTAACCATGGCGTACGGGCATGCTTGACTCGGTGCGAGAGCCATAGGATGCGTTGGAACCGGCCATGGCGGCATGGTCGTGTGTGCAAATATGGCGGTTTGCGGCCGTGGAGGCGTGGTTAAGGGCCCTTCGGGCTCTCGGGTGATGAAAAACTCTATGGTGGAGAGGTGAGAGGCATCAAAATGGCTTAACCATGGCGTACGGGCGTGCTTGACCCGGTGCCGAGGCGTAGGATGCACGGGATCCGCATGTGCGGCGGCACGGTCGTGTGTGCAATTATGGATGCTGGGTCGTGGAGCTATAGTTAAGGGCCGTTCGGGCTCTCGGGTGATGACAAATATTGTGGTGGTGAGGCCGGGCGTCAAAACGCCTTAACCATGGCATACGGTCGTGCTTGACCTAGTGTCGAGAGCTATAGGACATCACCGGGAGGCTGTTTGTGCGGTAGCATAGTCGTGTGTGCAAATAAGCGGTTCTAGAGGCGTGGAGCCATGGTTAAGGGCCATTCGGGTTCTCGGGCGGTAATAAATGCTGTGGTGGAGAGGCCAAAGGTGTTAAAAACGCCTTAACCATGGTGCATGGGCGTGCTTGACTTGGTGCGAGGAGCCGTAGGCGCGCATAGGGCCGGCCGTGCGGCGGCAAAGTCGTGTGTGCAAATATGGCGGTTACGGAAGCGTGGAGCCGAGGTTAAGAGGCCGTTCGGGCTCTCGAGCGACGACAAACGCTATGGTAGAGAGGCCGGAGGTGTCAAAATGCCTTAACCATGGCGTACGGGCTTGCTTGACTCGGTCTTGGGAGCCATAGGACGCGTTGGAACCGACCATGCGGCGGCATGGTCGTGTGTGCAAATGTGGCGGTTTCTTGCCGTGGAGCCATGGTTAAGGGCCCTTCGGGCTCTCGGGTGATGGAAAACTCTATGGTGGAGAGGTGAGAGGCATCAAAATGGCTTAACCATGGCGTACGGGTGTGCTTGAACCGGTGCGAGAGCCGTAGGATGCACGGGATCGGCCGTGCGCCGGCACAGTCGTGTGTGCAATTATGGATGTTCTAGAGTCGTGGAGCTATAGTTAAGGGCCGTTCGGGCTCTCGGGTGATGACAAACATTGTGGTGGTGGGGCCAGAGGTGTCAAAATGCCTTAACCATGGCATACGGTCGTGCTTGACCTAGTGTCGAGAGTTGTAGGACACGTAGGAACCGGGCGTGCTTGGTAGCATAGTCGTGTGTGCAAATATGGCAGTTCTAGAGCGGTGGAGCCATGGTTAAGGGCCATTCGGGTTCTTGGGCGGCAACAAATGCTGTGGTCGATAGGCCGGCGGTGTCAACGCGCCTTAACCATAGTGCATGGGCGTGCTTGACTTGGTGCGGAGAAGCCGTAGGATGCGCGGAACCGGCCGTGCGGCTGACAAAGTCGTGTGTGCAAATATGGCGGTTATGGAGCCGTGGAGCCGAGGTTAAGTGCCGTTCGGGCTCTCGAGTGATGGCAAATGCTATGGTAGAGAGGCCAAAGGTGTCAAAATGCCTTAACCATGGCGTACGGGCATGCTTGACTCGGGCCGGGAGCCATAAAATGCGTTGGAACCGGCCGTGCGGCGGCATGGTCGAGTGTGCAAATATGGCGGTTTTGGGCCGTGGAGGCATGGTTAAGGGCCCTTCGGGCTCTCGGGTGATGGAAAACTCTATGGTGGAGAGGTGAGAGGCATCAAAATGGCTTAACCATGGCGTACGGGCGTGCTTGACCTGGTGCGAGAGCCATAGGATGCACGGATCCGGCGTGCGGCGGCACCGTCGTGTGTGCAATTATGGATGCAGGTCATGGAGCTGTAGTTAAGGGCCGTTCGGGCTCTCGGGTGATGACAAGCATTGTGGTGGTGAGGCCGGAGGCATCAAAACGCCTTAACCATGGCATACGGTCATGCTTGACCTAGTGTCGAAGAGCTATAGGACACGCACGAGCCGGTGTGCGGTAGCATATTCGTGTGTGCAAATATGGCGGTTCTAGATTTTGTGGAGCCATGGTTAAGGGCCATTCGGGTTCTCGAGGGTGGCAACAAACGCTGTGGTGGAGAGGCTAGAGGTGTCAAAATGCCTTAACCATGGCGTACGGGCATGCTTGACTCGGTGCCGGGAGCCATAGGATGCGTTAGGCCCGGCCGTGCGGTAGCATGGTCGTGTGTGCAAATATGGCGGTTACGGAGCCGTGGAGCCAAGGTTAAGGGCCGTTCGGGCTCTCGGCGATGGCAAACGCTATGGTAGAGAGGCCAAAGGTGTCAAAATGCCTTAACCATGGCGTACGGGCATGCTTGACTCGGTCGAGAGCCATAGGATGCGTTGGAACCGGCCGTGCGGCGGCATGGTCGTGTGTGCAAATATGGCGGTTTTGCGGCCGTGGAGGCGTGGTTAAGGGCCCTTCGGGCTCTCGGGTGATGAAAAACTCTATGGTGGAGAGGTGAGAGGCATCAAAATGGCTTAACCATGGCGTACGGGCGTGCTTGACCCGGTGCAAGAGCCGTAGGATGCACGGGATCCGGGCGTGCGGCGGCACGGTCGTGTGTGCAATTATGGATGTTATGGAGGTCGTGGAGCTATAGTTAAGGGCCGTTCGGGCTCTCGGGTGATGACAAATATTGTGGTGGTGAGGCCGGGCGTCAACGCCTTAACCATGGCATACGGTCGTGCTTGACCTAGTGTCGAGAGCTATAGGACATGCGAGGCTGGGCTGTGCGGTAGCATAGTCGTGTGTGCAAATATGGCGGTTCTAGAGCTGTGGAGCCATGGTTAAGGGCCATTCGGGTTCTCGGGCGTAATAAACGCTGTGGTGGAGAGGCCAAAGGTGTTAAAACGCCTTAACCATGGTGCATGGGCGTGCTTGACTTGGTGCGAGGCAGCCCGTAGGACGCATAGGAAGCCGGCCGTGCGGCGGCAGAGTCGTGTGTGCAAATATGGTAGTTCGGAGCCGTGGAGCCGAGGTTAAGGGCCGTTCGGGCTCTCGGCGATGACAAACGCTATGGTAGAGAGGCCGGAGGTGTCAAAATGCCTTAACCATGGCGTACGCGGGCTTGCTTGACTCGGTCTTAGGGAGCCATAGGGCCCGCGTTGGAACCGACCATGCGGCATGGTCGTGTGTGCAAATGTGGCGGTTGCCGTGGAGCCATGGTTAAGGGCCCTTCGGGCTCTCGGGTGATGGAAAACTCTATGGTGGAGAGGTGAGAGGCATCAAAATGGCTTAACCATGGCGTACGGGTGTGCTTGAACCGGTGCGCGGAGCGTAGGATGCACGGGATCCGGCCGTGCGCCGGCACAAGTCGTGTGTGCAATTATGGATGTTCTAGAGTCGTGGAGCTATAGTTAAGGGCCGTTCGGGCTCTCGGGTGATGACAAACATTGTGGTGGTGGGGCGGAGGTGTCAAAATGCCTTAACCATGGCATACGGTCGTGCTTGACCTAGTGTCGAGAGTTGTAGGACACGTAGGAACCGGGTTTGTGCGGTAGCATAGTCGTGTGTGCAAATATGGCGGTTCTAGAGCGGTGGAGCCATGGTTAAGGGCCATTCGGGTTCTTGGGCGGCAACAAATGCGTGGTCGAGAGGCCAGCGGTGTCAAAATGCCTTAACCATAGTGCATGGGTGTGCTTGACTTGGTGCGAGCCGTAGGATGCGCGGGAACCGGCCGTGCGGCGGCAAAGTCGTGTGTGCAAATATGGCGGTTACGGAGCCGTGGAGCCGAGGTTAAGTGCCGTTCGGGCTCTCGAGTGATGGCAAATGCTATGGTAGAGAGGCCAAAGGTGTCAAAATGCCTTAACCATGGCGTACGGGCATGCTTGACTCGGGCCGGGAGCCATAAAATGCGTTGGAACCGGCCGTGCGGCGGCATGGTCGAGTGTGCAAATATGGCGGTTTTGGAGCCGTGGAGGCATGGTTAAGGGCCCTTCGGGCTCTCGGGTGATGGAAAACTCTATGGTGGAGAGGTGAGAGGCATCAAAATGGCTTAACCATGGCGTACGGGCGTGCTTGACCGGTGCGAGAGCCATAGGATGCACGGGGATCCGGCGTGCGGCCCGGCACGGTCGTGTGTGCAATTATGGATGTTACCGAGTCATGGAGGCGTAGTTAAGGGCCGTTCGGGCTCTCGGGTGATGACAAACATTGTGGTGGTGCGGCCCGGAGAGGCATCAAAACGCCTTAACCATGGCATACGGTCATGCTTGACCTAGTGTCGAAGAGCTATAGGACACGCACGAACCGAGAACTGTGCGGTAGCATATTCGTGTGTGCAAATATGGCGGTTCTAGAGCTGTGGAGCCATGGTTAAGGGCCATTCGGGTTCTCGAGGGTGGCAACAAGCGTGGTGGAGAGGCTAGAGGTGTCAAAATGCCTTAACCATGGCGTACGGGCATGCTTGACCCGGTGCCGGGAGCCATAGGATGCGTTGGAACTGACCGTGCGGCAGCATGGTCGTGTGTGCAAATATGGCGGTTACGGAGCCGTAGGTTAACCGTTCGGGCTCTGGCGATGGCAAACGCTATGGTAGAGCAGGTGTCAAAATGCCTTAACCATGGCGTACGGGCATGCTTGACTCGGCCGAGCCATAGGATGCGTTGGAACCGGCCGTGCGCGGCATGGTCGTGTGTGCAAATATGGCGGTTTTGCGGCCGTGGAGGCTGTGGTTAAGGGCCCTTCGGGCTCTCGGGTGATGAAAAACTCTATGGTGGAGAGGTGAGAGGCATCAAAATGGCTTAACCATGGCGTACGGGCGTGCTTGACCGGTGCCGAGCCGTAGGATGCACGGGATCCGAGTTTGTGCGGCGGCACGTCGTGTGTGCAATTATGGATGTTCGGAGTCGTGGAGCTATAGTTAAGGGCCGTTCGGGCTCTCGGGTGATGACAAATATTGTGGTGGTGAGGCCGGGCGTCAAAACGCCTTAACCATGGCATACGGTCGTGCTTGACCTAGTGTCGAGAGCTATAGGACATGCGGAGGCTGGCTGTGCGGTAGCATAGTCGTGTGTGCAAATATGGCGGTTCTAGAGTTTGTGGAGCCATGGTTAAGGGCCATTCGGGTTCTCGGGCGGTAATAAACGCTGTGGTGGAGAGGCCAAAGGTGTTAAAATGCCTTAACCATGGTGCATGGGGCGTGCTTGACTTGGTGCGAGCCGTGGGACGCATAGGAACCGGCCGTGCGGCGGCAAAGTCGTGTGTGCAAATATGGCGGTTGGAGGCCGTGGAGCCGAGGTTAAGGGCCATTCGGGGCTCTCGGCGGCGACAAATGCTATGGTAGAGAGGCCAGAGGTGTCAAAATGCCTTAACCATGGCGTACGGGCTTGCTTGACTCGGTAGTGCGGGAGCCATAGGACGCGTTGGAACCGACCATGCGGCGGCATGGTCGTGTGTGCAAATGTGGCGGTTTTGCGCCGTGGAGCCATGGTTAAGGGCCCTTCGGGCTCTCGGGTGATGGAAAACTCTATGGTGGAGAGGTGAGAGGCATCAAAATGGCTTAACCATGGCGTACGGGTGTGCTTGAGCCGGTGCCGAGAGCCGTAGGATGCACGGGGATCCGGCGTGCGCCGGCACGTCGTGTGTGCAATTATGGATGGAGTCGTGGAGCTATAGTTAAGGGCCGTTCGGGCTCTCGGGTGATGACAAACATTGTGGTGGTGGGGCCCGGAGGTGTCAAACGCCTTAACCATGGCATACGGTCGTGCTTGACCTAGTGTCGAGGCATGTAGGACACGTAGGAACCCGGGTGTGCGGTAGCATAGTCGTGTGCAAATATGGCGGTTCTAGAGCGGTGGAGCCATGGTTAAGGGCCATTCGGGTTCTTGGGCGGCAACAAATGCTATGGTCGAGAGGCCGAGTGGTGTCAAAATGCCTTAACCATAGTGCATGGGCGTGCTTGACTTGGTGCGAGGGGAAGTAGGATGCGCAAGGAACCGGCCGTGCGGTAGCAAAGTCGTGTGTGCAAATATGGCGGTTCTGGGGCCGTGGGCCGAGGTTAAGTGCCGTTCGGGCTCTCAGTGACGGCAAACGCTATAGTAGAGGCCCGGGAGGTGTCAAAAATGCCTTAACCATGGCGTACGGGCATGCTTGACTCGAGCGGGAGCCATAAAATGCGTTGGAACGGAAGGTGCGGCGGCATGGTCAAGTGTGCAAATATGGCGGTTTGGAGCCGTGGAGGCATGGTTAAGGGCCCTTCAGGCTCTAAGGTGATGGAAAACTCTATGGTGGAGAGGTGAGAGACATCAAAATGGCTTAACCATGGCGTACGGGCGTGCTTGACCCGGTCTTAGAGCCATAGGATGCACGGGGATCGGCCGTGCGGCGGCACGGTGATCGTGTGTGCAATTATGGATGCGGAGTCATAGAGCTATAGTTAAGGGCCGTTCGGTCTCTCGGGTGATGACAAACATTGTGGTGGTGAGGCCGGAGGCATCAAAACGCCTTAACTATGGCATACGGTCATGCTTGACCTGGTGTCGAAGGCTGTAGGACACGCACGGAGCCGTTTGTGCGGTAGCATATTCGTGTGTGCGGATATGGCGGTTCTAGAGTTTGTGGAGCCATGGTTAAGGGCCATTCGGGTCCTCGAGGCGGCAAAATCTTTGTGGTGGAGAGGCTAGAGGTGTCAAAATGCCTTAACCATGGCGTACGGGCATGCTTGACTCGGTGCCGGGAGCCATAGGATGCGTTAGGCCCGGCCGTGCGGCAGCATGGTCGCGTGTACAAATATGGCGGTTCGGAGCCGTGGAGCCAGGTTAAGGGACGTTCGGGCTCTCGGCGATGGCAAACGCTATGGTAGAGGCCGGAGGTGTCAAAATGCCTTAACCATGGCGTACGGGCATGCTTGACTCGGTCTTGAGAGCCATAGGATGCATTGGAACCTACAGGTGCGGCAGCATGGTCGTTGCTACAAATCAGGTCCACTGAAGGCCTAAGGCCCATACAAATCGACGTGCTTTTTTTACTCGTGCTATTTCTTAATTGTGATGCCTTTTCGTCTGTTAAGAAATCTGTTTCAGAAACTTCCAATCTCACTGTTTTTATCTACTCCTACCAAGGAAGAGGAGAGCGTTGAGCTTCAAAAGAAATTCAGTGCAATTCTATTTCCTACAGAGGTCCGATTCCATGGGCTAGATGTCATATTATCTTTGTATAATTAATAAAAGCCCAACCTGCTTTGAGCGAGAATATGAAGTCCTGTGGTTCGAATGTTCAAGATGATTTGCAACTTTTGAGCACTACAGGTGATGCATTTACAGCATGATGAAATGTACTAGTAGCATTGTTGCAAGTAATCATACCATTGAACGTAGGGCATGTTTTATCCATAAACAATTTTTTCTCAAAATTCCACCAACATAATCAAAGGATAAAGGCTTGGCACAATAAAAATAATATATGATTTACCTTTTTTATTTTTTTTTTTAGCAGCATAGAAACAAAACAACCAAGCTATTTCACGGTCCCATTGGGTCTCTTCTCTTGGGCTAGGCTGTGCAAAGAACTAACTCCTTACCAATCAGTTCCACAGAAGAGCGGATAGATCATGGTCGTCTCACCAAGAAACTGAACATGACAGTTTTTTTTACCAGATTCCAGACACTTTTTTTGTTTGCAACAATTCCAGACACTTTCGGTGATGTGTATAGGCCATAATTAGCTGATTAAAGAAAACAATGCATCAGTAGCAACAACAAGCATACAAGCTTTCAGTTTCAGCAACTTAACTACTGAACAGCATCACAAAAAGGAATAGCACATGCTAGCACGACAGGGTTCTAACTACTGAACAGCATCACAAAAGGAACAGATAAACGGAGACCACATCCAGATTCCTGGCCAGAAAGCTGTTAACTTTGGGCTTTGAACAACTTATCCCATCTCATTGCTTCAAGCCTTCCACCATCCAGTTGTTAATATCTACAAAAGCATAACATTACTTGGGAGCGATGATTCAGGCAACACCAATGTCTTCAGTGTCATTAAGCTTTGCACCGCAGCACTCCTCCTTCTCATTGTAACTTTGCTTCTATACAGACTTGAACTGTAGATCCTGACCTTCCTTCCATTTGGAGTCACAGAACCATTTCGCCTTCTCTTTGGTGTTAACTTATCATTATCACCACCCTTGTTTGTTATGGGCGTCCCATCATCACTAAAATTACTGTAGATTCTGACCTTCCTTTCTTCTGGAGTCACATATCCATTTTGCCTTCTATTTGGTGTTAACTTATCATTATCCTCACCCTTGTTTTTCATGGGCGTCCTTTCATCATTAACATTACTGTCTAAGCAAAGATGTCTGAAGTGGTGACAGGGATTCGCATAGCAGAACGATGAGCTGACAATTCCTATGACTTTCGATGGGCGCACTGTCTGCATAAAATCCTCCAGCTCTGAAAAGCAAGCATGCTCCAGAATATGGCAAAGCATAAGAATCCTTGTCAAACAGCTTCGGTGGTGACAAGGGATTGTAGTCCATTTCTGTTAGGTCTTTACCACTCCCTGGGCATTTGATAGACTTCACTGATGATCTACCTTTGGATTTGACCTTTCCTTCGCTGCTCCTCCGAAGCCAAAAAATACCAGAAGGCATGATCCCTATAGTGGGGCACACTGTGTTTAGAGCTTCAAGATTATCAATGGTGACAGTGTACCTTGGAACAGCACGGATCCTAGTCAAACTGGTCTGTGGTAAAAATCTCGTGGTTCTCATCAATCCCTAGAAGGTGTATTGTCAGTAGGCGCTGGGGCCAAACCCAAATCTGATGAGAAAATTGAAGGAAAACATTCTGGAGTTAGGAAGCTGTACATGTAATGTAATGTCTAGGAAATCAGTTAAACTAGCAGCTAGCATATCAATTGTTTGCAGCTCAACTTAGTTATAGCCTGCATATACTAATCTGAAAAGGCAAGTTAATGTTGAAACATAGAGCATCAGCCATGGCTATTTTAGTTGTTTCTCAAAAGAAATTAGTCATCATCACTCATCAGTGTTCCGTTAAGACTCAAGAGTATAAAATGGAGCATGTCGAGAAAAGAAGTTTATACCTTCGTCTGTAGAGCTCTAGATATATGAAGCAAGAGGTCTTCTTTTCCAAGAGTATCAACACCAATGATAACTTCATGTTCAGGATGTGCCCGAAGAACATCAACCACCTGCATTTCAAAAGTAAGAGACATAAGCACCAACAATCACAGATTGATGAACTACATTGATTTCTATTTTGGCTAGTTCAGTACATTCAACACATGAAACATGAGCATAGACAATCTGTTTACAAGTTACTATTGACATTCTATTGCAGGCTGTTTACAGTGGCAGCACTAGGACATCAATCCAAATTCATACTCATTTAGGCATGATGGCTACTGCAGCCCTTAAGCAACATATGCGCACATTAGATTTCACTTTTCATTCAGCAACCAAAAAAACTATGCTAAGGAAACGCTAATTATGAGTTGTG
The DNA here is from genome assembly GCA_018135685.1 of Themeda triandra. Classification (NCBI taxonomy): domain Eukaryota; kingdom Viridiplantae; phylum Streptophyta; class Magnoliopsida; order Poales; family Poaceae; genus Themeda; species Themeda triandra. The sequence continues at coordinate 21,802 of JAENPR010002397.1, forward strand.
TCATGAGTCAAGATGATGCTCAAGGTGAACCGAGAGATTCAACAGCAGAATTAAACTGTAACAGTATCCCATTGATAGACAACTCACGACATGCTCTACAATGTGCACGGAAGTGTATTTCTGATTGCATTCAGGCATCAGTATTTCACTGAATTTATCATCAAATTAGTAAGTGCATCATCAGCTGTAAACTGAACCATCACGCGAGTAAGACATAAATCGGCATAATAGTCACGCTTGTGTTTAAGCGAAAGTGCAAAACTGACATGCTCAGCGACGACGGGGCGTGGAGGGAAGTTGAGTGACGGGTGGCAGTAGGTGTTGTCCAGATAGAGCACATCAATGGTCTCCCCGCCGAGCGCGTCCATCAAAGCCTTCTTCGCCCGCCGCGCTTTCTCGCACCCGAGCTCCCACCGGAAGTCCCCCGTGTACAGCTTGCATCCGAGGTCTCCGCGGAAGAGGAACATGATCGATCCTGCGCGGAGGGACGCGTCGGCCACGGAAACCAGCCGAAGGTCAGCAGTTCCGTGCCAGTCGTGTGGAGAAGAGAGTGAAGCGAGCGAATCGGAAGGGGTGACGTACCGGGGCAGTGGAGCGCGGGGATGGCGGTGACGCGGACGGAGAGCTGGCCGGAGGAGGAGGGGGAGGTTAGGGAGATGGAGGCAGAGGCACCTGGGGCGAGCGGGCGGATGAGGGAGGCGTCGATTCCGGGGAAGCGGATGGGGAGGAGGCGCGCCGTGGTCGGGGAGCAGTAGAGCGGGCCGTGGCGCCACCCGCCCTTGGCGCCGAGGCCACCGGTGTGGTCCTGGTGGAGGTGCGTCAGGAAGTAGGCCTGGCTGCCGCCGGCGAACTTGTCCACCGATAGCAGGCCCTCCTCCACCTCCATGGCTCGCCGCCTTTGCCGGATGCAAATGCGGATGCCTCTCCGGGCTCCGGCTCTCGAAACCTCGCCGTCCCCGCTTCGCTCAGATGTTTGGCTTGTTGCTGTGCTGCGGGTCGGTCCGTGGGAAATGTGGGATCGTGTTTTTAGCCGCCCTTTTGAAAACAGAAACAAAAAAGAGGAGGGAAAGTGGCACGAGCGCGCGGCTCGCCAAATCGAAAAATTCCCTCCCACACAAAGGAGCTGGAGCGCTCAGCACCAACTCGCATTTTAGAGCTATCTCCCAAAAAGAAAAAGTCGCATTTTAGAGCTGACTGATATCAACTCTAACCAAATACTGATATTTATTATATCAAATAAAATTTATTAGAATAATGACGCCATATTTTTAGTATAATATAAACAAACGGATTTAAATATACATAGTGTTTTTAAAAAATCTAAATAAATTTGAAATTAGTTGACTCATGAAATACAAAATGTGCCCTTATTTGAGAAAGAGGGAGTACTTGATCTAGAAGCGGCTTACAATGTGACATTTCTTTTTGACAAATTTATTCTAATAAATTCTTCACAAACCAGTTCTACAAAATACAAAGTGGAGCATGCAGAAAAGCTCATGGGCAGCAAAAACTGTCCAGCTAAGCAATTATTCTACTCCGTATCCAATATCCGAGGAGTAATAAGTACAGAAAAGTAGCGGTTCTCCATTAACAACTACTATCCAATACAGTAAACAGGCTGAATAGAGCAGATGATACCGTGTAGATAACTACCATTTGAGAACATAAAGCTCATCACCAGCTCCGTAAAACAAGACAGGAGAGCCCAGGCCCCAGCATAAGCATCTGCAAGACGGCTTCTACCCACGGGAAAGTACTCTACATGGCGTCCACGACATAAACATCTCACAAGCAAACCAACAAAGACTCCGATGATCTAAGACTCCAATATGAAACTCAAACGGAAGCAGCCAGCTGATCATGATACGCATTTGATATACAGAAGCAAAGATAAAACAGCCAATCCCCATCTTCCAGATACAGATCGCCTCACTACAAGCCTCATGTTTTGCGTCGTTCTTCAGCTGCTTGCAGCCATTGCCTCAGTTTTCTGCAGCCACAGATACAGTGGAATCAGAATCAAGCAAGCAACATATGTCAACAAGCCACAGATACAGTGGAATCAGAATCAAGCAAGCAACATATGTCAACAAGTCGATTCCCACACCACAAAAGTTAGATAGTAGGCTGGTTATGAGGTTCAAGAAGGCAAAGATCGGCATACGAGCAAGTGACTGGTTATGTTTTTGTCAATTGTAAAATTGGGGCACCCAACATGCAAGACATGAGAGCAAATGAATATTTGCTCCATCAAAATGATGAAATAACAAAAAGCGAACACAGTGCTAATGCAGTGATACTGTTCTTGCAAAATCAAGTTAAAACATGGCATCATAGAACATCGGCACCAGTATTCTTATTCTATTGCATCAACATTTTTTTCTCAAAATAGCCTAATATAATCAAAGAATATGCAAAAGACAACTGCATATGAAATGTGTTTTATCCTCTGATGGAAAACTGCATATTAACAACAAAAGGATGTACACAAGGAAGGCACTTTTGTATCCCAACTTTCAAACTATCATCAGTAAGTTGTCAACACTAGTAAGACAATTTTATCCCAAACTAAATGAACTAGCACATCATAGAATTCAATTGTGTGGGGAAAATATCCATGTCTTGTTTTTTTTCTTTTGCTACAATTTTCTCAACCAAGGACACCATGTTAAACTCCCTGTACCTACTGTCACAAGTTGCCCAGAAGCTTAGAATAAAAAAATAGTGACCAGCAACAGGACCAACAAACCAATAAGACCCCAAGTCCAGATCCATTAAGCAACTTCCAAGTAAGAAGAATAGCTTGTGTTCTTGAGCTAGCAGACAACAGTAACTAACTAACTAACTATATCCACAACATGGTTACTTAGAAATGAAAAATAAGATGACAAACAGTATGCTTCAATCAATAATGTGGATGATCTGTAGTTTGAAGAGGTTTAATGACGATGTCGGTTCTCATTTAATGAGACTAGGGAGAAGTAACAACATGAGAGGATGAAAGTAAGTGTAGTAACACCAAGGCAATAAGAGAAGTATGGATAACATCATGGCAGTAGCAATACGAAGGACCCTTGTCAGGGCATAAGAATAAACAGAAAAAAAAAGGAGGGGCGATAGCACCATAGAAGTGACACAAATACTTGAGATGCGTAAAGGATTAGAGAGGCAGACAATCAAGATAATTTTTAACTAGAAAAAAATACTCTAGATTTCAGAAGTATGTGACACTTTTAATTGTCTGTGTCCTATGGCAAAACCTTCCAAAAAAGCAAACACTTTGAAGTGGAATAGCTTCATGAAGATGGCAGTGAATAAATTTCTGCTTTAGTGACAACCTTAAATGTGTGACAGATGAGACCTAATGTGTGACAGTATTGAACTACTTTGATTAAATTTCAAAGCAAGCTAAGTAGCCATATGCAAGTTTGTCAAAGCATCATGGAGCTAAAAATCATGTCCCATGATGCAAATTTTCCCTATTTATTCAACTGGAAAGCGTAGTCTACGATTTTATTTATGATAAACTTCTACAGCAAGTATTGAACTATTAGAAATTTAAAAATAAAATAGTGATTTATCAACAAAGTTCAAGAAGGCGCTAGGCAGTTTCTAGGCGATGACCCAAGGCCTAAAGGCTAGGCAAAGCCTTGACAGACCTAGGCATTTTAATTTTTATGCACATACATATGTGTTACCTTAAGTTACCTTAAATGAAAGAAAGAAAAAAAAAGAGATCTATGGACCTAAAGTTGAAATAAATGCCCATCAAAAAATCCCAGCCCATCTTATCCATCCAGTCATCCTCCTCCCACCCACTGCACAAAGACTGCCTCCCTCCCCCGTTTCTCCAACACCGCCCGCCGCTCTCCTCGCAGATGCACCCGCTCTTCTCTCGGTCCCTCACGGATGCGCCAGCTCCTCCCTCAGATGCACTCGCCGGACATCGACACTCGCCCTCCCTCGCGGATGTGCCCGCAGCTTGCGTTCCTCCCAGCCTCCGCTCGTCACCTTCCACTCTCCGCGCCGGCAGCCCGCATCCCCGGACGTCCCGCTTTCCTCCCGGCGTCGCCTATCCTCTGCCTACCCACATAGGCGAGGCCGCAACCCTCAGATTAGCGTTGAAGCGCGCCTAGGCAAGCGCCTTTTTGAACCTTCTTTATCAATCAGCCTATCCACTCATAGAATTTAGAAGTAAACAGAGATGTAACACACCCAACTCCTGTGGCCCCGCCACATGCAACTAATAATATAGCTATTGACATTATAGTTCTTATTGGCAAGGCTCAATGTTTGCTTAATATCTGCAAAATTGGTGTTCACTCGAATATATAGCTTGCTCTAAACACATTAAAATCATATCCGAGCAAATATTTCCTCAATGTTTCAATGTACACTATCCAGCATAACCAACTAAGCAAAGGAAAATACACAGGACAATTGCATTGTATATCCTTGCATTAAGCAAAGAATAAAACAAACAATATCAACCGTGAGGATATGCAGTCTGTACAATTCTAAGAGAACCAACAAACATGTAGTGTTTGATGCTTATCAGTATTCTAACAGTTTACAGGAGCCTGAAGCAAGTTAACTGCTTTAACATAAACTAATTTGCCTGTCGGTCTTTAACATAAACTAATAAGCCTGAGGGCAGTAGTACCATGAAACATGCCACGGACCATGCTATCACGCTTGCCGTTGACGCTACAACTTTTTACAAACGATCAATCAAAGCTTAACAAGTAACAAAATAACTGGAGGAAATTCCTTACTGAATCAACTATCATGTACTAACATTTGTTCTCCATATCAGAAAGTTAATGTACTGAATCGTTGCCTAAAACACTTCATTGCCAAATAGTCAATCAGCATTATTAAAGTGAAAACACATAGTAGTTAAGAAAAGAGAAGCGGCAGACCTTTCTGTGCCTCAGGGGCATCGTGATAAACAGGTTCGTCCTCTGGCACAGTGTGCAACTCATCCGTCGCCCCATCTGCATCTCCACCGGCACCTGCAGCATCATCAGGGTAGCGAACAACCACAACGGGGCACACACAGTGGTGCACGCAGTAATCACTGACACTCCCAAGCCTCCCCTTGCCGCCTTTCCTGGACGCCCCGAACCCGCGGCTCCCCATGATCATAGCGGAGAGGCCGAGGCGCTCGGCCTCGAGGCAGAGGCGCTCCTTCATGTCGTGGTCCTTGACGACGTGGATCTTGAAGGGGATCTGCGCGTCGACGAGCGGCTGCGCGAGGTCCTGCGCCTTGGTGGAGGTGAAGGCGTCGTAGTCCTCCTCCCGCTTCCTCTGCAGCTCCTCCTCGGTGGGCCCGCCCTCGACGGCGGCGGCGGCGGCGTCCTCGGCCGCGTCCGCCTCGTCGGCGACGGAGACCGGGATGGAGCCCCAGTCGGCGCCGTAGAGCACCGAGGTGGGGCGCACGTGCAGCAGCACCACGGCGTCCCCCGGGCGGAGGTAGTTCTGCACGGCCCACCTGACGGCGAAGGCGGACTCGTCGGAGAGGTCGACCGCGATGGCGATGCGGCGGTGCGGGGACGCCGGGTTGGTCCCCGCCAGCGAGGAGAAGAAGAAGCGCGGGGAGGAGGGCTGGATCGCCGCCGCCTGCGCCGCCGCCGCCGACAGCCGCACCGCCGCCGGGGCCGCCGGGACGTCCGCGCCCGCGCCGGAGGAGGGGTTGGCCGCCATGGGGGTGGTGAGCGGGTGGGAGGTGGGTCGTCGGAGGAGGAACCGCGCCCTAGGGTTCTGCCGCGTTTACTCCGGTGATGAACAAGTGAGTGCTCGTTGTTTTTTGGGGGTTTTTTGGTGGCGGTTTGATCCGGGGTGGTGGCGAAGGGAGAGAGGGTTTTGGTTCGAAATGGAATGTTCGAGTGCGAGACCGAGAGGCGAGAGACAGCAGCGTAGTGCGGGTGCTCCGAACCTTTGCAACAGCGCGGCTGATGCTGATTTGGGGAAGAATGACTTGTTGTACACGTAGCAGCCTAGCGGTGGCCCCACCCGTCCGCTTCTTTTGTCTCGCTTTTTCTAATCTGATCCCCAATTTGGGGCATACAAACTTTGGAAAAGTCACTGTGGCAAGATCAGAAGATTTCGTTTGTATTTGATAAAAATTATCCAAACGTTGATTAATTAGGCTCAAAATATTCGTCTCCATGAAAGACAACTAAACTGTCGCGATTAGTTTTTGATTTCATCTATATTTAGTCTACTACGTCGTGTCCGACGTTTTAATGTAATAGAAATCTTCTTTTTATATAGTGAAATTTAGGATCAAATTTGAGGAACTAAACAAGACCTGAATCTTTTATTTGTAGCTCGTCCATCCGTGCGATGATTTTCAGTGGCTGCCTGACCAAAAGTCCAAAACCACGTCTGGTTTCTTCCACCGGAGTTGAAGCGCTCTTGTGCTAGGGGTGCCTTCTGCTTGACAGCATGCTGGCAGCCGGTTACTGTAGTTAGCTTACTTTCCTGGTAGTTTCCTGGTGGGCGGCGGTGGTCCATCCCAGGATCAAATGATATGGCCCGTTCTGGTCAATGCGCATAGGCCAATCCTGAGCGCACGACGTGCTTCTTAACCAAGGTCGGCGTGGAAGCGCATTGTGCCACTGCCACATGGCCGCCTCTTCGTTCGCCGACGGTCCATACGCGTAAGTACAGTAGAATGCGACGAACGAAGAGGACTATTGACTCCCGTGTCCCGACGGAACGAGACTAGAGTATCCCGTCAACGGTGATCCACAGTAACCGCTGTTGGAGGCGGACGAGCCGTCGGCGTCACGTCGCGGTCACCCCGGCGAACTGCCGTCTCGGCGTCGCCCGCGCTCGCCTTATCCGCTCGCGTCGTACCAAAATTCCGCGTCATGCACAGCGCACCAAACTGGCAGGGAATAGGTGACGCGCGTGCAGGGAATAGGTGACGCGCGTGGCTGCGTGCGACGCGCGGGGCGGTTGCCAGCGCTTGGTGCCGACGTGCCGTCCGCCTTTCTTCGATCAGGTCGCTGATTCCGATCGTCTCTTTTTTTTTTCTCGAATACGCAAAAGACTTGCGCATCTTTTTCATTAAGAAGAGAATGCAATGCAAATGCAATACAAAGACACCGGGGTGGAACAAGATTTGAGCGATTTGAAACTAGCCGAGCCACCTCCGGTAAAAACCCAACAAGAAAAGAAAGAAAAGGAAGAAACTCCACCGCCACAGTGACCACCCAGAGGCCCAAGGTGAAGCAGGGCGCAGCCTGACGTCAGAGGAGCACATGGGTGCACCAACGGAGCCTCAGGAAGGAAATGACGCCCGCAGACGCCAACTCCGTTGGACCAAGCACCCATGGGAACTTTCGTTCCCGAGTAGGCTTTGGCAGCGGCGCCCGATGGACGGCGGAGACGACGCCTTCAAGAAGGAGATGACGAACTCGCCACCGTCGCCAGTCCTAGCCCGTAGGCCCGAGGACGCGGTTTTCACCAGTGCCGCCAAGGGTTTCCGCTGCCGCCAGTGACGTAGCTTGATGTCTTCATGGAATCCGCCGCCGGTGCCGAACAACTGGAAGGTCGTGGTGGGGGTGAGTGGAAAGCCGGCGCGTAGGTACCGCCAGGTCGGTCGTGGCTCACCGCATCGACGGGAGTCCAGACGACCGCTGGTCGCCGTCAGAGCACTCACCCCGAGTGCTAACGGGAGGGCGCCGCCAGATCGGCCAAGGCCCAACAGGGGGCCGAGGCACTATTGCGGGAGCACAGGCCCCGGTCAAGGGTGCGGGTAAAGCCGAGGAGGGGCCAACCGGCCGTCCTGCCGCCCACCCCAGGGACGAGGTCGGCCGGAACTGCCGCTGGTGGCCGTCTACCCCCGACAACATACCACCGTCGCCGCCGCACGGCAAAGGGAGAAGGGGAGCTAGCGCGAGCTAGAGACACCGCCGTGGACCACCCTGGAACGCCGGATTTCTGGGCGGGGGCCTCCCCACTGCAACGACCCTGGCCGAAGCTCCCTGCCTCAAGGCCAGGGGTGCGGCGGGCGCGGGGCGCACCACAAGCAATCCAACGACGAAGCCTAGCCGCACGAGCTCGACGCCTCCCGTGCCGATGACGAGCCGAGTGAGATGTCCCGCCACACGTCCCAACGCGCGCGCCGCGCCGTCTCTGCTGGTCCCAGAATGGGGTGTCGCCAGCGTGGAAGCCCCGCGTCCAACGCCGACGACCCGCCGCCGTCGCACGAGCACGCACCGCGTGCCCGCTGGCCCCCGAAGGAGAGGTGGGGCCGGACCGGCCGCCTGGCACCGACCAGGTGCAGACGGCGGCGACGCGGACGGCCAGCAGGGAGCATCGGCGCCTGGGCCGGCAGCCTCGACCCTAGCCCGGGTCCCCTGACCACGCAGCTAGGGGAGGCCGCTGCTGCCGCGCCCCGATGCACCTCAGATGAAGGTGGAAGCTCCTCCGCCGCCTCGACCCAGGCCGAGGTCCCTACCTCGAGGCCTGGGGATGCAGTGGACGCGGGGTGCATCGGGGGGGGGGGCTGCCGGCGCAGCGGGGCTGGAACCGGCGTGTATGGGGGAGGCAGCAGGCGGGCATGGCCCGTCGCCGCCGCCGTCGCCCCGACGCGCGCGGGGAGCCGCCGCCGCCGGCCGTGGCCCGAACCCTAGGTCGCCGCCTAGGGTCGCCGCCCGCCGTCTGGGCCTGCCTGGACGCAGATCCGGCCGCGCCGGGCCGAGATCGGTCCACAGGCAGGCCGCCGCCGCAGGGGGATGGCGCCGGAGGGAGGGAGGCGCCCTCGGCCGCCGCCATGAGGAGCGCCGCCGCCGGGCCACCGGATGACGGGGACGGTCGCGAGAGGGCCGCCGAGGCCAGATCCGGCCCGGGGAGGCCCGGATCCGGCCATGGCCGAGCCGGCCCGGCCGCCGCCGGCCCCACGCCGCCCGGCGCGGCGAAGGGAAGGAGGAGCGGGGGGAGGGAGGGGAAGCGCGAGGAAGCCCGGGGGTGTGCCTTGTTGAGCACCCCCCCCTTCAGGCCGCCGCCGCCGTCGAGTAGAGGGGCGGCGGCGGCCCGGCCGGCGTCGAGGAGGCGGAGGTGTTGGGCGGCGGCGGGGGGGCCTCGGGTCGCCCCCCAGGAGGGAGACGACGCGAGGCAGGTGGCTTCTCCAGCTCATTCCGATCGTCTCTTTCCTTGCAAGTTCCTCCGTCCGGTTTTCCTGCAGAATGTCCAAAATTTTTTCCTCACACAAATATACTACTCCTAGCAGCAGAATGTGAATATATACGATCAGAGTAGAGGGATAGCAACGTGGCATACTACTGCATGTGCCATGGCTATGTCAGCGGCCGCGGTGCTGGCCGCCGGCGATAGCCGGAGTTGGAAGGGAGAGGAACTACTTTACGCTACGCTACCATATCAACTTGTAGAGTACGAAAGGAAATTACAACTTGTCTGATGTTCGATACCCTCTCCTCTCAGACGGGTGATACATATATGTGAAGTCGACTTGGAAGCAGGCCGGCAGGAGCTTCACTCCTCGGGCTTGGTCTTGGCTTCGCAGGCTTTGCAATCCCACTGTGGGCCGAATACGCGAACGCTTCGGGCCCGGTTCCGCTTGCTCCTCCTGACCGGGTTACTGCCGGGGTGAGGGACAGTAACACTCCCCTCCCCTTGTGTACCGGCATGTCCCCAGGCCGGCGCGCAAGGAAAACGCTGCATGAGAGCTTCAGTGTCTTCCCAAGTAGCCAGTTTAGCATCCATACCTGACCATTTCACCAGGACTTGACACACTGTAACACCTCAAGGTGTTATTAGCCCAAATTGCATTATCACATGTGCATAAGCATCATTAAAGTGCTTAATGACATTGCATTTGATTGATGATTGAATTCAAATTCAAATTCAAATTTGAAAACCTACTTTCAAAAATACTAGGAATTTTGATATGCTTCAAAAAGCAAAGTTGTCATTTTTATTATTTGGAGCAACTTTTACATTGGAACTTTTTCAAGTTCCAATATGAAATCTTGAGCAAATGAAAAAGTGAAAAATTTGGCGCTGCTACAGTAACTCGCCATGCCTCCTCCTGCTCACCTTCGCCGCCGTGGCCACCGAGCCCCTTCCCGGTTTGCCCGCGCGAGCAGGCGCGTGGAGGGCGTCGCGAAGCCACTGGCCACCTCACGGCGCGCATTGAAGCCGAAGCCGGCCATCCCAACTTACTTTCTCCTCCATTTTCTCTCCCTCCGCTCCCACCGTCCGCCACCAAGCCGCCCCGAAATTCACCCCCACCGCTCCACCATTTTCCAATTCGGCACGCACACAGCTCCGCCACAAGCTCCTCTGCCTCCCCGACCCAGCCTTACCCGGCGTCATTGCGAGGTGAGCTCGTACGCCGCACCGCCGCCATGGCCGCGAGTTAGGTCTCGCGCGGCCAGCTCTCTCCCATCTCCCTTTTTCTTTTCTCGTTAGTGTTCTGGGGTCGCCCTGCCACGTAGACGCAACGTCGAAGGCCTTGCTAGCCCTAGCGTCATGGTCTCGCCGGAACACGGCTTGCCACCGCGAGCTCCGCACGCCATCGCCTGTGCGCCGCCGCCGTTTTAGCCCGCGATAGCTTGCTTTTTCTACGCCGTTGGATGCGCGTCGTCGCGGGTAGTCGGATGGGGTAGGTCGTGTCGCCGGAAAACATCGCCGTCGGCGAGTCCGCCGCCGGCCGAGCGCCCTGCGTCGCGCTCTGCTCGGGAGTCAATCGGGGACTTCATTTTGTAAATTCGATTAAGTGCAGGGGCCTAGGTGATAAGTTTAAGACTCATTTGAATAGGGTCAAATAGTGGTTTGGGCTAGTTTGTAAATTTAGAAAAAGGCAAGGGCTTTTCTGCAAAGCTGCCTTTGCCGCCGTCGGGCCGTCGCTCGCGCCCCATTTCTTGGGCGGCTGCGCTTGCGTGGGCGCGTCGGCTGGCCGGCCGCATCACGTGCCGGGCCCACAACGCCGCCGGGCCTGGGCCACGCGCACGCGCACGCGCCACGGGCCGAGTTGGGCCAAACAGCCGAATCGGCTCCGTGAGCCGTTTTTCCTTTTTGAAAATGTTTTTCAAATTTAGTTTTGAATTAATAGTGCTAGTATTTGTCTATTTTGTATAAAATTAATCATAGCTCCAAAAAATTATGAAATTTTTTGTGTAGCCTTTTCATGAGATGCTTGATCTAGGAAAAATATGAAATCTGAATTTGGGCAATTTTTTTGCATGTTAATTAATTAGCTCATTTAATTAATAAAGGCTTCTTCTTTCAATTTTAATAATTTATTTGTTGTTCCAAAAATCATGAAATTTATTGTGTGACTTAGTTATGATGTAAGTAGCTTAAAATAAAATTTTAGACTTAATTGGAGTAATTTTATTTTATGCCTTATTTATGCTTAATTAATTAATTGTTTAATGCTTTAATTAATCTTTAAACTTGATTAATCATTATAGGGATTGTTTGACTTTTTGGATTGAGTGTTGACCCTAGGTCATTACCCTAATGACCTTTGGCACCTTTACTTAATTGTTTGAGCTCATGTTTTTCATGCCAATATGTTTAATAGGGTTATTTTATGTGCCTAAGTTAATTAAAATAAAATCTTAGGTGCAGGTGTTAGGTCTTTAACTCCAGATGAATTGTTATATGTTCAGTTGTGTAGATCTGGTAAGTGTGTTTGCTTTTCTTAAGAAAAATACAAAACCCTTGTTATAGTGATTTGAATATAGCTGGAAAACTCGGTAAACGAGTGTCCAGTGATGTAATCATACCAACCTGTCATCATGGGCATCATGTCATCATCACTATCCTCACTTATGTAATCGTTATACTTATTCAATGCATATGCATGCAATAGGTGCGCCGCGGGAGTGAGTTGGAGTTCGAGGAACGTGCCCGCAGGAGCCGGAGATTCCTCGGGAGCAAAAGGGTCGGGTGGTCGAACCCGACGCCATAGAGGAGGTTGTTCTTGAGTGTCCACGACACGAACCTTCAACGTTCGTGAAAGGCAAGCCCGGAGCATTTTAACTTCCTAACTTTTATAATTACTAAATGCTTTATGATTGTTGCATTAAGTTCTAGGAATTGAACGGCACCCTTGCTGCATTTATATCATTCCTTGTCCAGTTATCATCCCGAAATCCTAATGATATGATACCGTAGCATTTCCTTAGCCATGCTTAAGCGGTAGAAGTCGAGTGATTAATAATCACTTGCGAGAATTAGGATGATGGTTCACGGTTGGCTATATATATGCTATCGTGCAAATAACCATGTGTATGTAAATCGAAGGCAAGACGGAGCGCATGAGCTACATGGTCGGCCAACCTTGTTAGTGAAGTGTAACATCCCGAAAATCCGAGTTACAAAATTTTTTTTGCCAAAACCTATGAGTGGTGATGTGCCATGTAGTTGCAACCCAAAACCCCACCTAGATTAACCCGGAGTTTGCATTAGTATCTATTTTCATCATGCATTTAATTCAAGTTGTGATTTGGAGTTTATTTGGTTCTTTTGTATTGTTTAATTAAAACCCATGTAAACTTTATACATATGTTATGGGGAATAATATCCTAACTAGCCTATGACCCTAAGACCACCATGACACATTGTACACACCACAAATGTAACATGTTTACACTCATATATATGTCTTTTGCCCAAAACAAAAGAGAAAGGAAAAGAAAAAGGAAAAACAAAAGGAAACGCCATTCGGCCCGGCCGGCCCCGGCCCATCTCTTCCCTTCCCTCTCCTTTCTTTCTCGCGCGGCCCATCCTTCTCTTCTTCCCTTTCCTCCAACCCGCCGGCCCAAGTTCCTTTTCCACTTCGCGCCGGCCCCCGGCCAGCCCGGCGCGGCCCGCTCGGCTTCGCGCGTGAAGGCGACGCCACCGCCGCGCTCGGCGACGTCTTGGCCCCGCGGGACCCGCCTCGTCATAAGCTCCGTACGCCTCCCCTCTCGCTTTCCCTCCCGAGCTCGCTTTGGCCGGGAGCCGCGGCGCGTCGCGATCACGCCACCGCCCGCACCGCTCGATCGACGCACGCGCAAGATCGACGCCGTGGAACCGCGCCACCGGGCCGACGGGACTGGCGAGAGGAGCGTCGCGCCGCGAGGATTTTGCTCGCGCGCGCCGCGGCCGTTGCCGCGCACATGCGCTCGTTCCCCTGCGCGCCTCGCTTCCTTGGCCTCCAAGACGGACGCAAGTGCGCTGTGATGCACGCCGAGCCCCACCGGAGCCCTAGGTCACCCCTCGACCGCTCGATCGCGATGAACGCGGGATCGCCGTTCGCCGTGCCCTGTTCCGGCCGCCGCTCTATAAGAACCCGAGCCCTGCGCCTCTAGGGTTCACCCATCTGCGCCGCCGCTTGCGGCTTCCACCAAACCCCCACCATACCACTAGGACGGAGGAGAAGAAGGAGGAAAGAAAGGGAGAAGAAGAAGGCGGGGAGGAGCCGCCGCCGCCAGGGAAGAAGGAGCCGTGCGCCGCCGCGGGGGGAGAAGGAGAACGCCGCCGGGAGCCGCCGTCGCCGTCCGCCTCGCCATGCAAGACCGCGACACCGAGCCGTACCCGACGTCCACGCCGCGCCGGTGAGCCCCGCTCTAGCCCCTGGGTCCAACCTCGCCGTTGCTTCTCCGACCATGGCGCTTCGGCGCGGAGGTCGAGGGCCACCGCCGGCCCTTGGACACATGCACGGCACGAGCACGGGCCGGCCCTAGCCAACCGTGTGCGGCGCCACCATACGCCGCCGCCACATCCGCCATATCCGCCGCGCCATGGCCATGCCAAGCCACGCGCGCCACCGTTCCGGCCGTTCCGGCCACCACGGACACCGGACCCCCGCACGACGTCCGCCCGCGACGGGGCGCACCGTGTGCCGGTCGCCGGTGCGAGGCGCCGGGGGGAGACTCACCTCACCTCGCCACCGAGGAGCGTCCGCACGGGCGCTCACGGGAGCGCCACCGTGGCGCGATTGCGCCGGCCGACTCCGACCGCCTCGCTCGCCGAGGCGCCGCCGTTGGCCGCCGCGCCGCGGGCCGCCGCACGCCGCGGTACCACGGGTTGGTGAGGATGGAGCCTTGAGGGCTCTCGCGACGCCGCTTGCCGCGCCTCCATGGCCGCCGGCGCCGTCGCGTGCCACCGTGCGCCGCCGCGCGTTTCGGTCGCCGGTTGAGCCAAGCTAGCGCCTTGCGCACCAATCGAAGCTTTGCGCCTTCAATTGATCACGGACGCGCCTTTGCCACCGCCACGGTGCGCGCCGTCGTCGTCGCCGGGCCGCCGTCGGCATGGCGGGGCCTTGCTCGATCCCCGCGGCCGCCTCGGCACCTTGCCAAGCTCGCCGGAGCGTTGCGGAGCCGATGCACTCGCCGCCGAGACTCGAGGACCACCCGGCGCGCCGCGCCGCCGTGCCGCCGCCGTCCACCCTTGGCCGCGCGCGCCAGAGCGGAGGGGATGGAGATGGAGATGGCGAAGCGGGCGCCTGGTGCGTGGACACGGTCCAGGTGAACCGCGCCGCTCGAGGAGGGTCCCAGGCGAATCCGTCCACCGTGCACCAGCCCCGTGGACCGGCGAACCCTTGCTGAATTCCGTGAACCCGGTCCTGGTGGACCAAGTCGCGGGCGATGGTACCCCACTGTCGCTGTCCACCATGGACCAAGGCCGTGCACCGAGCCCGACCCGGATCAACGGCGCCACGTGGCGAGCTTTTTGCGCAGCCACGTGTTGGCCTGGCCCGGCCCAGTCCGGCCCACTGGCCCATGACGGCCCATTTTCGGCCCATCTGCGGCCCATTTTTGGCCCATTGGCCCGTTGACCTGGTCAACCGTGACGTCAGCATGACGTCATCAGTGCTGACGTCATCAGCCACGTCATCCGCCACGTCGGCATCCACGTCGCCAGAATCGCCACCTCGCCCGCCCTTTCGTGACACGTGGCGGGCTCCCGTTGCGCCACGTGTCCCCATATTATTAACCCCCTGTTTTAATATTTTCTTAAATACATTTCGGCTTCGAAATTCATAACTAATTGCTCGTAGCTCCGAAAAATACGATCAAGGTACCGAAATTCTCGATAAATCGAGCACAATAATCTGAAATTATGTTTGAGTGCATTTGGTTCTTCCATATTTTATTTGCTTCTTTGTGAACTCTATAGGAGTCGGCCGACGCGACTATTAAATAACCGTTTGAGCCGGACGAGGAGCGGGAGTTTGACCGGGACGACTACGAGTACCAAGAGGACTTAGGCGACGACGACGGAGGTGCCACATCCCATCCACTTTCTCGGATCCCATTACGCATTGCAATACACTTTACTTTCTCGCAATACACTTATATTTCGTGATAGGTTGCATGGTAGTATTTATACTTGTTCGGCCCCCCTTGATTCGACTATCACCCCCGCTACCATTTGTTAGGCTAGACTTGCGCTTACTATCTTTTGCTCTCGTATTACTTCTACTACGCTTTATATACGTGATGTGAGGCGTGGTGGACACGGAGATTATATGGGGGATATTGTGGTTTGATCATGGAGAGCGTCTTTGCGTGAGTCTTGGGTGAGTGGTGAGGGTTGAGTCGGCCGAACAGGGGATCACGACGAGCCGTGAGCGAGTCTTGCCGAGGGGATACGGCACAGGTATCCCCGCTTTGTGAGTACCCGTGGCGGGTAACTCGGTTTGGATTGAGGTGTCCTTGGTGTGAGCTCCTTGGGGTGGAGCCTTGGAAGGGTGGTGCCGTGGCAGCACGGTAAAGATTAGCCCGTACAGGGGAGATATCGCTGTTCGGCCAATACCTAAGGACTTGAGGGCTAGTAACCGGATCATTGGACGCCTTACTTTCCACTCGCTCTTCAATGGGAGGGGAGACGGTCTAACCATCTGGTAGGACGAATGCCATTACTGTTGGAAGTAAGCGGAATGTGTCGGGAGGTACGGGCCGAGAGTGCTCACACCCTCCTTAACCAACATAGTGACCCCTTTGGCCCGGTACTATGTCTCACGGTCTCGCGGCCGGGCCGAGTGGCGGGATGGTATTCGTTCTAGGCTTATGGCGATCGGTATCTGCCTAGATGATGATCAACATCGATGATGGCTATCTTGTGGATTAGTGAAACCTCTGCAGAGTGTATGGTTGATCGATCGATACATATGCCGACTTGTCGGCTATGGACCAAGTCCCGTGTGATGCTTCTTGGACTAGGAGAGGAGTCTTCTATCTTTCGGATGAGTGCGTGGGGTTGGGATTGATTTCCGGTGTGAACCTTGGGAGGTTGTGGGCGGCGAGGCATGACGAGAGGGAGTCGTTCATGTCGACCACGCGTGGCGTGGAAGGGGTGTATGGTGTGAGGTGTGTGGTATGGATGGGATGGAGGTTGGATTTGGGAATGGATAAAATTTGACCAACTATATATACTAAACTTGGTTACTATATGCATAGGAAACCCCGGCTTTATAGGTTCCCTTGTTATATCCCGTATTTACTTTTATTGCATCCAATTCCACAAATAAGCATAGGGTGGGAATGTGGCCGTACAATTCGTGCGATACTTTGGATAAACAGGTGATGAGGACGAGTACGACTATGATGATGATAGCTATGAGGATTAGTGGGTGTCGTTCCTACGCTCAAGTGTTCGGAGATCGTGTTGATGCTTCCGCTTCTACCTTCAATTGCTCCGGATGTTTACTTTTCGAGTTGATTCCGCCAATGTGGCGATGTAATAAATTATTGTAAACCCGTACTATTTTATATTCCCGAGACGATGTATGGAATGATATCATTTGAACTATTGTAATATGATGGATTTTATACGTCGTGTTACCCTCGAATCCGTGAAATTCCCATCGCGGAATTTGAGGATGTTTCGGTTGGTATCGCTCCATGCTTGACCCTAGGACGAGACCCGAGGATTGGACGACTAGTATAAGAGCGAGACCTTCTTTCGGTTATATCACCGACCATTGCATCTCTTTTATGCATGGCTTATCTTTATATCGACTTCTTGACCAAAAATTCCCTTGAAACCGCAGATGACGAGCCTAGAAAACCCTCCGTCGGGCCTTTACCACCCTACCCCACTCTCAAGCCGACCTACATGGGGAAGATGCACGGTGGTTTCTCCCTAACCCTCTACCGAGTCTTGAAGACCCTAGACGTCCCCGTTGATGAGATCAAGTACGTACGCTCGGGACGGCCAGGGGAAGATGGAGGAATTAAGGGCCAAGTCGTCACCCGGTGTGGAAGTACCCGCAAGTCGATCCGCCTCGGTGATTGCCTTCACCGAGATGTCGGTGGACGAGACACGTGAGGAGGGATTCAAGCGAGTTGCCCACAAAGCTCTCCGCCGCGCACCTTTGCGAGACCACTACCTCTACCTCGCAGCGACGAGTTTCGCCTACTTCCTCGAGCCCTCCGCCTTGAGCTTGCCCCTGAAGCGCAAGTCGTCGAGGCCTTCACCGAGCCGCCTATGAGGTTGACCCCTGTCTTCGTGCCTCTGGTTACCACCAGTGAACCGGGATCGGTACATTGAGGGACCGGAGAAGAGGAACCGTAGCTACCGTGGTCTCTTGCGGGATCACCGGAGTGGCTAGCCAAGGGAATCGAGGAAAATGCCAAGCTGCGAGAGACGGTGGCTAGGACCGCAAGACCGCCTTACCCGCCAAGCTAGCAAGCACAAGGATGAAATAGCGACCTCCGAACAAGGCCGCCGACCTCGGCAATGGGAATGTGTACCTAGACCGCAAGGTCCTAGAGCTGAGAGAGACCTTCGGGATAGGAGTGCGGCCCTAGCCGGTGCACGAGAGCAATCAAGGAGCCATGGAGTGCGAGATGCACACCCTCGAACAAAGCAACTTGACCCCGAAGAGAGAGCTCAAGGAGCGAGAAGGTCAAGGCCGTGAGAAACCAGGGTCACCTCATCAACACTATGAGGATGAACGAGTTTCTCCGCGAGAAGCTCAAGTTGACCGAAGAAGCGTGGGCCATGTCGGACAAGAAGCGACTCAGGGAGCTCGAAGAAGTTCAGAAGCAGTTGCCCCCACACAAGCGCGTGCAGCCTCACAAGGAGACGTTCAAGCTCGGCGAGTCGACTCTGAACTTCAAGGACTGCCCTGCAGCTGCTGGAGTGAAGCCCACTGATGAGCACGCCGAGGCCCTCGCCTACGTCAGGCGCCTGCGCAAGACCGGGACGAGAGATAAGAGTTTACGGTGAGCGCGTTCGTCGACGAGTCCACCACCGGGAGTAGGTGTGAGTGTGTCGGACCCTGCGTGGTCAAGTATCATGTTCTATCATAGGCGAGTAGTCATCGGTCATGAGTCGTGTGAGACGTGAGATGCCATGATGTACCCCATGAGTAGTATGAGTTAAGATGTACCCCCATGAGTTACCATGCGTAGAACGAACCACGTCGGCACTATTATTACTATGTCATGATATTTTTATTCCACCCATGTAATGAGTGATCGGATTTTATCGCTTCTTATGGTTTTTATTGCTTCTTTGCATGAGTGTTGGATAGAATAAATGTTTTCCCTTAAATTGTTGAAATCAATTAATTCTATTGAACTATATAATGTGCTATGGGTACTAAACTCTTATGGCCGTGTCCCAGATGTCAACCCGTCGTTCAGCTCGCCTTGAGCGCCGCCCACCGTCCCCCGAGCCAGCCCTGGGACGTGGTGCCCGTGGTCGTGGCCGTGGACGTGGTCGTGGCCGTGGACGTGGTCGCGGCCGCAATCTCAACCGGGCGGTGATGACCGACGTGAAGTGACCCGCCACCGGTCAACAATGAGGGTGAGGAAGTTCCGGGAATGCGCCGGAGGAGGCGGAGAGGAAGTGCCGGGTGGAGGAGGTGGGCGGAGATTCCCCCGGAGGTGGAGGCGGCAATGCTCCACCACCACCACCGCCAAACCTAGGCGAGGTCATGGCGCGGCGAGACTCGGCTTCTTGCCGCTCGGTCAATGGTGCCAACCGCCGCCATGGTGGGCCGCCCGAGGACTTTCGGCGGAAGCCGGAGGGATTTACGAAGCTGCGTCCCCCACCTTTGATGGTCTGAATGCGGACCCAATGGTAGCCGATGATTGGGTGAAGGAAATCGAGAAGAAGCTTGATCTCACTACCCGCACCGATGAGGAGTGCGTTGGGATTGCTGCCCACCGGCTTGTGGGTGGAGGTCGCTCGTGGTGGGACGGCCTCTTGCGAATCCCACGAGGACCCTGCCAACATCTCGTGGGATGAGTTCGTGGAGGAGTTCCGCAATTTCTTCATCCCTAAGGGCGCCATGAAGGTCAAGGAGAAGGAGTTCCGCAACGTCTCTATGATCCACAATGAGAGGGTTCATGAGTACACCAACCGCTTTACCAACCTGCTGCGCTATGCCCCACCCGCGTGTGCTGATGATGAGAATGAGAAGATGTACTACTACCGTGAAGGTCTGAGTACCCGCATCAAGCTGGCCCTCGCTGGTACAGAGAGCCGTACACTGAGAGAGCTCATTGACCGTTGCATGGACATTGAGAAGGTTCGCATGGAAGCAGACGCTCTGCGTGACAAGAAAGAGAGGAAGCGTCGTCCTGAGGGATCCTCTCGCGCTCCCCCTCAGAAGCGCCGCAGAGAGGCCCCTGTGCAAGGCCGCTACCGCAACACTCGAACTTTGCGCGCTGCGGTGGTCGTGGTGGGGGTAACTACACCAACAACTACCCTCGCCGAACAACCCGGTGGTGAACCGCGAACCGCCCCGCGGGGAACCGCTCGCGCTGGTCGTCGCGCCGAACAACGGCAATTGGAGGGCTCCGCGACAACCCCAACGGGCGGTATGGGCCCTACTTGCTATGGTTGCGGACGGCCGGGTCACAAGGTCATGGACTGTCCCCGGTAAGGCTGCTACCCCGGGAGCTCGGAACACTCGGCACCGTGCTTACGCCCCGCGAGGTCGTCTCACTCACCCGACCGAGAAGATGCTCGGGTTTTGCCCCCCGGACGTGGTGTACGGTATGTTTTTAGTACATGGTGCAAAAGCTTCCGTACTTTTTGATTCGGAGCTACTTGTTCTTACATATCCGCTAAGTACGCTAGAGAGCATAACATACCAGTTACTCCCCGTAGAGAACCTATCATTACCGGCTCGCCCCTAGGAGAACTCAAGAGTACCCACCTATGCAAGAGAGTGAAACTCACCATTGAGGGTCTTACCTTTCTAGCCAACCTCACCCCCGCTACCCTCCACCGTCTAGATGTTATCCTAGGGATGGATTGGTTAACCAAACACCAAGGAGTCATATCTTGCTCACCCGGATACGTACGAGATAACCCATCCTAGTGGCCAAGTTTGTTAGATGCCTACCCCCATGCGAGCAGGTTAGCCAACCTCCTATGTGCCCTAGCAACCAAACCTGAAGCCAAAACAGAACCCAAGACGGTAGATGATGTGCCCGTGGTGAGGGACTATGCGATGTTTTCCCCGAGGAATTACCGGGAATGCCCCCGATCGTGATGTGGAATTCGTCATCGACCTCATGCCTGGCACGGGTCCCATTGCTAAGCGACCCTACCGCATGTCAGTAGATGAGCTAGATGAGCTCAAGAAGCAGTTGAAGGAGCTCTCTGATAAAGGCTACATTCGACCCAGTGCTTCTCCCTGGGGATCTCCTGTCTTGTTCGTGAAGAAGAAAGATGGCTCAATGAGGATGTGCATCGATTATCGTAATCTGAATGCCGTCACCATCAAGAACAAGTACCCCTTGCCAAGGATAGATGATTTCTTGGATCGGTTGAGAGGTGCCAAGTACTTCTCCAAGATTGATCTCGAGATCGAGGCTATCACCGAGATGAAGATCCGGGAGGAAGACATTCCTAAGGTTGCCTTTGTCACCCGATATGGCCAGTATGAGTGCACAGTGGTGTCCTTCGGACTCACAAATGCTCCTGCCTACTTCATGAACATGATGAATAAGGTATTCATGGATGTACTCGACAAGTTCGTCGTGGTATTCATTGATGACATCCTTATCTACTCGCACTGCTGAAGAGCATGAAGAACACATGAGAACAGTGCTCGAAAGATTGAGTCTACATCAGCTATATGCCAAGTTTAGCAAGTGTGAATTCTGGCTTGAGGAAGTTGCCTTCTTGGGTCATGTGCTTTCAGCTGATGGTGTAGCTGTAGACCCTGCCAAGATTGAAGCCGTGAAAGAATGGGAACAACCCCGTTCTGTGACCGAAGTCAGGAGTTTCTTGGGATTGGCTGGATATTATCGCCGATTCATTGAGAACTTCTCCAAGATAGCTCGCCCTATGACCAACCTCTTGAAGAAGACTAAGGAGTTTGAGTGGACGCCTGAGTGCGAACAAAGCTTCCAAACTCTGAAAGAAAGATTGACCACCACCCCGTGCGGCATTACCGGATATCGGCAAGGACTTTGTAGTCTATTGTGACGCCTCCCGTCAAGGACTCGGTTGCGTGCGATGCGAGAATGGTAAAGTCATTGCCTATGCTTCTCGCCGGTGAAAGACCACGAACAACGTTATCCTACCCATGATCTCGAGCTAGGCCGCATCGTTCATGCTCAAGATCTGGAGGCATTACTTGATTGGCAACAAGTGTGACATCTATACCGATCACAAGAGCTTGAAGTACTTCTTTACTCAAGAAGACTCGAACATGAGGCAACGCCGATGGCTGGAGCTCATCAAAGACTATGACCTCGAAATACACTATCATCCGGGAAAGGCCAATGTAGTTGCCGATGCTCTCAGTCGCAAAAGCTACTGTCACACCCTGATCTCAGAATCCGTGCCACCGAACTTAAACAGAGCTTGAGGACTTTCGGCTTGAAATAGTACCTCATGGCTCGCTAAATGAGCTCCGCATCCAAGTACAACCTCACTGATCGCATCCGTGAAGCCCAAAAAGAATGCAAGGATCTGCAGCGCATCCGTGGTCTGATGGAGCGTGGGTATAACCCCGAATTCAGAGAAGACGAACAAGAAGCCCTCTGGTGCAACGACAGAATTTGTGTGCCCTCCGATCCAGCTTTGCGGGAGGAGATTCTATCAGAAGCACATGATTCCAAATACTGCATTCACCCTGGTTGCGTGAAGATGTACCGTGACCTCAGGAAGCACTTCTGGTGGAAGAGCATGAAAGCAGACATTGCGGGTCATGTGGCCCGATGTGACATCTGCAACAGAGTCAAGGCCGAACACAAAAGACCCGCGGGTTTGCTAAAGCCCCTTGATGTTCCTGAATGGAAGTGGGAAGACATATCCATGGATTTCATTGTAGGGTTGCCTCGCTCCACGCATGGGAACAATGCCATATTGGTGATAGTTGATCGCTTGACTAAAGTCGCTCATTTCTTGCCTGTCAAAGAGACAATCCGAGCGGAACAGTTAGCTGATCTCTACATCAAGGAAATTCTCCGCTTGCATGGTGCCCCTAAAAGCATCGTATCTGATCGCGGATCCTTGTTCATGTCCCGTTTCTAGCAACAGATGCATAAATCCATTGGGACTAAGCTCGATTACAGTACAGCTTACCATCCTCAGACCGATGGCCAGACAGAAAGGGTGAACCAAATTCTGGAAGATATGCTTAGAGCCTGTGTCCTGCACTATGGGACTGATTGGGAGAAGAGTCTACCACACGCAGAATTCTCCTACAACAATAGTTACCAAGCCAGCATTAAGATGCCACCGTTTGAAGCTCTGTATGGGAGACCCTGCAACACTCCGCTTATGTGGTCACAACCTGGTGAAAGAGTTTTTCATGGAGCCGACAAGATCAAACAGCCGAAGAGGGTGTTGCCCAAGTCCAAGCAAACCTAAAAGCCGCTCAGAGCCGACAGAAGAGTTATGCTGACAAAAGGCGTAGAGACCTCGAATTTGAAGTGGGAGACTCCGTCTACCTCAAAGTGTCTCCGCTTCGTGGTACCGTCCGGTTCCATGTGAAAGGAAGCTTGCTCCAAGATACATAGGCCCCTACCCGATCATTGAGAGAATTGGGAAGCTTGCATACGGGCTTGAACTACCTCCGAGTTGGCGGGAGTGCATCCCGTCTTCCATGTGTCACAACTACGCAAGTGTCTGAAGCTGCCAGAGCAACAACACGTGACCACCGGCGTGCTAGATGTGCAAGACTCACTTGAATACAAAGAACACCCGATCAAGATTCTGGGATGGGACACCAAAGAAACTAGAAGCAAGTCCATTCCTATGTGCAAGGTTCAGTGGAGCAACCACACAGAAAGAGAAGCCACATGGGAGAAGGAGTCAGAACTTCGTGCTATATACCCCTACCTCTTCGACGGGTAAGTTACATTTTTAAATCTCGAGGACGAGATTCTCGTAAGGGTAGGACCGTAACATCCCGAAAATCCGATTTACAAAATTTTTTTGCCAAAACCTATGAGTGGTGATGTGCCATGTAGTTGCAACCCAAAACCCCACCTAGATTAACCCGGAGTTTGCATTAGTATCTATTTTCATCATGCATTTAATTCAAGTTGTGATTTGGAGTTTATTTGGTTCTTTTGTATTGTTTAATTAAAACCCATGTAAACTTTATACATATGTTATGGGGAATAATATCCTAACTAGCCTATGACCCTAAGACCACCATGACACATTGTACACACCACAAATGTAACATGTTTACACTCATATATATGTCTTTTGCCCAAAACAAAAGAGAAAGGAAAAGAAAAGGAAAAACAAAAGGAAACGCCATTCGGCCCAGCCAGCCAGGCCCATCTCTTCCCTTCCTCTCCTTTCTTTCTGCGCCGGCCCATCCTTCTCTTCTTCCCTTTCCTCCAACCCGCCGGCCCAAGTTCCTTTTCCACTTCGCGCCGGCCCAGCCCAGCAGCGCGGCCCGCTCAGCTCGCGCGTGAAGGCGACGCCACCGCCGCGCTCGCTGACGTCTTGGCCCCGCGCGGGACCCGCCTGTCATAAGCTCCGTACGCCTCCCCTCTCTGCTTTCCCTCCCGAGCTCTGCTTTGACCGGGAGCCGCGGCGCGTCGCGATCACGCCACCGCCCCGCACCGCTCGATCGACGCACGCGCAAGATCGACGCCGTGGAACCGCGCCACCTGGGCCGACAGGACCTGGCAGAGGAGCGTCGCGCCGCGAGGATTTTGCTCTCGCGCGCGCCCGCGGCCGTTGCCGCGCACATGCGCTGTTCCCCACTGCGCCGCCTCACTTCCTTGGCCTCCAAGACGGACGCAAGTGCGCTGTGATGCACGCCGAGCCCCACCGGAGCCCTAGGTCACCCCTCGACCGCTCGATCGCGATGAACGCGGGATCGCCGTTCGCCGTGCCCTGTTCCGGCCGCCGCTCTATAAGAACCCGAGCCCGCGCCTCTAGGGTTCACCCATCCGCGCCGCCGCTGCGGCTTCCACCAAACCCCCACCATACCACTAGGACGGAGGAGAAGAAGGAGGAAAGAAAGGGAGAAGAAGAAGGCGGGGAGGAGCCGCCGCCGCCAGGGAAGAAGGAGCCGTGCGCCGCCGCGGGGAGAAGGAGAACGCCGCCGGGGGCCGCGTCGCCGTCGCCGCCTCGCCACGCACAGTACCGCGACACCGAGCCGTACCCCGACGTCCACGCCGCGCGGTGAGCCCCGCTCTAGCCCCGGTCCAACCTCGCCGTTGCTTCTCCGACCATGGCGCTTCGGCGCGGAGGTCGAGGGCCACCGGCGGCCCCTTGGACACATGCACAAGCACGAGCACGGGCCGGCCCTAGCCAACCGTGTGCGGCGCCACCATACGCCGCCGCCCGTCCGCCATATCCGCCGCGCCATGGCCATGCCAAGCCACGGCGCGCCACCGTTCCGGCCGTTCCGGCGGCCACCACGGACACCGGACCCCCGAACGACGTCCCGCCGCGACGGGCGCACTTCGTGTGCCGGTCGCCGGTGCGAGGCGCCTGAGGGGGAGACTCACCTCACGTCGCCACCGAGGGAGCGTCCGCACGGGGCGCTCTGGGAGCGCCACCGTGGCGCGATTGCGCCGGCCGACTCCGACCGCCTCGCTCGCCGAGGCAGCGCCGTTGAGCCGCGACGCGGGCCGCCGCACGCCGCGGTACCCTGGGTTGGTGAGGATGGAGCCTTGAGGGCTCTCGCGACGCCGCTTGCCGCGCGCCTCCATGGCCGCCGGCGCCGTCGCGTGCCACCGTGCGCCGCCGCGCGTTTCGGTCGCCGAAGTTGAGCCAAGCTAGCGCCTTGCTGCGCCAATCGAAGCTTTGCGCCTTCAATTGATCACGGGGACGCGCCTTTGCCACCGCCACGGTGCGCCGCCGTCGTCGGGCCGCCGTCGGCATGGCAGGGCCTTGCTCGATCCCCGCGGCCGCCTCCCTGGCACCTTGCCAAGCTCGCCGGAGCGTTGCGGAGCCGATGCACTCGCCGCCGAGACTCGAGGACCACCCCAGCGCTCGCCCGCGCCGCCGTGCCGCCGCCGTCCACCCTTGGCCGCGCGCGCCAGAGCGGAGGGGATGGAGATGGAGATGGCGAAGCGGGCGCCTGGTGCGTGGACACGGTCCAGGTGAACCGCGCCGCTCGAGGAGGGTCCCAGGCGAATCCGTCCACCGTGCACCAGCCCCGTGGACCGGCGAACCCTTGCTGAATTCCGTGAACCCGGTCCTGGTGGACCAAGTCGCGGGCAGTGGTACCCCACTGTCGCCTGTCCACCATGGACCAAGGCCGTGCACCGAGCCCGACCCGGATCCAACGGCGCCACGTGGCGAGCTTTGCGCGGCCACGTGTTGGGCTCCGGCCCGGCCCGGGCCCGCCCGGCTGGCCCATGACGGCCCATTTTCGGCCCATCTGCGGCCCATTTTTGGCCCATTGGCCCGTTGACACAGTCAACCGTGACGTCGGCATGACGTCATCGTCTTGACGTCATCGGCCACGTCATCCGCCACGTCGCCAGAATCCGCCACCTCGCCGCCCTTTCGTGACACGTGGCGGGCTCCCGTTGCGCCACGTGTCCCCATATTATTAACCCCTGTTTTAATATTTTCTTAAATACATTTCACCTTCGAAATTCATAACTAATTGCTCGTAGCTCCGAAAAATACGATCAAGGTACCGAAATTCTCGATAAATCGAGCACAATAATCTGAAATTATGTTTGAGTGCATTTGGTTCTTCCATATTTTATTTGCTTCTTTGTGAACTCTATAGGAGTCGCGACGCGACTATTAAATAACCGTTTCGAGCCGGACGAGGAGCGGGAGTTTGACCGGGACGACTACGAGTACCGGGAGGACTTAGGCGACGACGACGGAGGTGCCACATCCCATCCACTTTCTCGAGATCCCATTACGCATTGCAATACACTTTACTTTACGCAATACACTTATATTTACGTGATAGGTTGCATGGTAGTATTTATACTTGTTCGGCCCCCGCCTTGATTCGACTATCACCTCGCTACCGCGTTAGGCTAGACTTGCGCTTACTATCTTTTGCTCTCGTATTACTTCTACTACGCTTTATATCGTGATGTGAGGCGTGGTGGACACGGAGATTATATGGGGGATATTGTGGTTTGATCATGGAGAGCGTCTTTGCGTGAGTCTTGGGTGAGTGGTGAGGGTTGAGTCGGCCGAACGGGGATCACGACGAGCCGTGAGCGAGTCTTGCCGAGGGGATACGGCCTGGGTATCCCCGCTTTGTGAGTACCTATGGCGGGTAACTGGTTTGGATTGAGGTGTCCTTGGTGTGAGCTCCTTGGGGTGGAGCCTTGAAAGGGTGGTGCCGTGGCAGCACGGTAAAGATTAGCCCGTACAGGGGAGATATCGCTGTTCGGCCAATACCTAAGGACTTGAGGGCTAGTAACCGGATCATTGGACGCCTTACTTTCCACTCGCTCTTCAATGGGAGGGGAGACGGTCTAACCATCCGGTAGGACGAATGCCATTCTTGTTGGAAGTAAGCGGAATGTGTCGGGAGGTACGGGCGAGAGTGCTCACACCCTCCTTAACCAACATAGTGACCCCTTTGGCACGGTACTATGTCTCACGTCTCGGCGGCCGGGCCGAGTGGCGGGATGGTATTCGTTCTAGGCTTATGGCGATCGGTATCTCGCCTAGATGATGATCGGCATCGATGATGGCTATCTTGTGGATTAGTGAAACCTCTGCAGAGTGTATGGTTGATCGATCGATACATATGCCGACTTGTCGGCTATGGACCAAGTCCCGTGTGATGCTTTGGACTAGGAGAGGAGTCTTCTATCTTTCCGGATGAGTGCGTGGGGTTGGGATTGATTTCGGGCCGTGAACCTTGGGAGGTTGTGGGCCGGCGAGGCATGACGAGAGGGAGTCGTTCATGTCGACCACCACGCGTGGCGTGGAAGGGGTGTATGGTGTGAGGTGTGTGGTATGGATGGGATGGAGGTTGGATTTGGGAATGGATAAAATTTGACCAACTATATATACTAAACTTGGTTACTATATGCATAGGAAACCCCGGCTTTATAGGTTCCCTTGTTATATCCTGTATTTACTTTTATTGCATCCAATTCCACAAATAAGCATAGGGTGGGAATGTGGCCGGTACAATTGCATCGATACTTTGGATAAACGGGTGATGAGGACGAGTACGACTATGATGATGATAGCTATGAGGATTAGTGGGTGTCGTTCCTACGCTCAAGTGTTCGGAGATCGTGTTGATGCTTCCGCTTCTACCTTTGGTATTCGGATGTTTACTTTTCATTGATTCCGCCAATGTGGCGATGTAATAAATTATTGTAAACCCGTACTATTTTATATTCCCGAGACGATGTATGGAATGATATCGCCTGAACTATTGTAATATGATGGATTTTATCGTCGTGTTACCCTCGAATCGTGAAATTCCCATCGCGGAATTTGAGGATGTTTCATGAAGCGTACCGTCGTGCAAATTAATTACACACAAGGAATGGAGCCCATCTTAGTCATGTTGAACAAAGTGCCTAGCACTTAGCCGGCCGGATCTCGAGGTTATCCGCCGCGAAGCCTAGTAGCTCAACTTAGGCCGGATCGCGAAGAGTATCAAGTCTCACCCGCCGACGGGTGTTATAATTCCTGATCCATTGGCATATCCGGCGTGGTATGTCCGTGTGGGAAGTCATGTCCGTAAGTCCAGAGGCAGGTGTTATAATTCCTGACCTCATGGCATGGTGGCAACCCTAAGTGAGGCGCTGTTCGGATCCGTGATTCCTGAGTTGTACGAATGGTGTTCTACGGCTACCCTTGACCGGGTGTGCCGGGAGAGTGTTAGGAATATTTCCCCAACTGGGTTGTAATCGATTCGAATCGCCATCGTCTCCTGGATAGTGAGAAGCTTGACGGGATCATCTCCATACTTGAAAACAATAAGTTGTTTGGATGGTTAATGGAACTTCACAAGATAGCTATTGATGAACCCGATATGGTTATGCATTTCTCTACTCGGTTGCTTGTTTAGCACGGTGCAAACCTAGATAACAGTTAATGAAGATTAACTTGATGCTAATAACAACATGCTTACTCTTATCATCTAAAGCTTTTACGCAAAATGAGTTAAGCCAACTCCACCTATAAAGATTTGCATAATCCTTGGAGTCTTTATTTCTGTTTCATGTCGGGTAAGTCTTGTTGAGTACAATTGAGTACTCAGGGTTTATTCCCTCCTGTTGCAGATGACATCTTCTATAATGGTTGCTGCAACTACTGCCTTCTCCCTGCCGGGAATGAAGACTAGACCATTGGGCATGGTCTCTAGTAGACTTCTTACCTTGTATTGCTTTTGTAAGATATGAGCTCGAACTGGCAATGTAAACCTTAACTATGGTTTTGTTTCAAAACTATGCTTCTTCCGCTACCTTGTATTCTGGTTTGTAATAACTAGAGTGTACTCCGATATTATATAATCTATGTAGATTATTTGTAAAAGGTTGTAACAGGTGATGTGGTTATGCTGAATTACTACGATCTTGGTTTGTTGCAAGTTGGTTTGAAATCCTTCGTGATTTCGTTGGACTACCGGGTTTATATAAGACAAAGTATACGAGTGTCAACGTATTAGCGGGGACATCTGTACTTAATCTTGTATAAATTGGTCGGTTCTGTGACACACACAGCGCCATGCTTGCGTGGATGAAGACGGCGATCCAAGATAGCTTCCGGAATCTGATGTTCATCATCAATGTCAGGTAGTGTGGGAGATACCGTGAAGTCAGAAGTAGGAGCCGGCTTCAGCAACGAAACATGAAATACTGGGTGCACTGTTGAAGAAGGAGGCAAATTCCAGTTTATATGCCACCGAGCCAATCCGAGACAGAACTCTGTAGGGGCCGAAGTATTTGAAGGACAACTTCTGGTGAGCCCGAGGTGCCACAGAAGACTGTACGTAGGGCTGGAGCTTGAGAAAGACCATGTCACCCACAGCAAAGGAACGATCAGAACGATGTTTGTCCGCCCAGCGCTTCATTCGTTCCTGAGCACGAGCTAAATGCAGTCGCACAGAGTCCAGTATGACTGCCCTCTCCGATATAGTAGCTTGCACTTCAGACACAGGAGAGACAGAATCTGGGGAAAGCCCAAAGTGACACGGGGGGTGGCCATAGATTACCTCAAATGGAGAAAGCTGTGTAGAAGAGTGTTTGCAAGTGTTGTACCAAAACTCGGCAAGTGTCAGCCATTTGCTCCAGTGACGAGGACATGAACTGACAAAGCATCGCAGGAAAGTCTCCAGACATTGGTTAACGCGTTCGGTTTGACCGTCGGACTGAGGATGGTATGCCGAACCCATGCAAAGATCAGTGTTGGCCAATGTGAACAGCTCCCGCCAGAAGGTGCTGGTAAATATGCGGTCCCGATCTGATATGATATGAGTTGGCAGTCCATGGAGGCGATACACTTCATCAAAGAATGCCTGAGCCACCTGTGGAGCTGAAAATGGGTGCAGCAATGGAATGAAATGAGCGTATTTGCTGAAACGATCTACCACCACTAGGATGCAATTAGCTGATCCTGAAACAGGCAGGCCCTCAATGAAATCCATAGAAATTTGTTGCCAAGACTCAGATGGAACCGGCAATGGAGCTAGAAGACCAAGATAGGCAGCACGGTCAGGTTTGGCCTGAATGCAAGTTGTGCAGGATTGAACAAATGTTTTAGTTGCAGCCTTCAGCCCTCGCCATGCAAAGAGTTTGTGCACGCGAGCATATGTCACAGGGAAGCCCGAATGCCCACCAACAACTGAACTATGAAGAGCACGCAGGATACGAAGCTGTAGTTCAGGGTTATCTCCGACCCAAACTCGATTACCCTTGTATAAAATAACTCCATTTTTGAGAGAGTGAGGAGGATGAGCAGCAGGATTGACTGTTAGTTCCTGCACGAGCTTCAACGCATCAGCATCATTAGCATAGCCGGAAACCACATCGGCAAGCCAAGTTGGAAAGGCAGAAGAAACTGCATTGAGTGGATAGGAGGGGAAGGATGTCGGGACGGGGCATCGCGGCTTGATTTGAAGACCCCGGCTTATAAATGATGCGATACGCGAACCCGACCAACTTAGTGTACATTTTCAATTGCCATGGCGTGTGCGACATTTGCTCATCAAATGCATTAGGCTGCAATGGTCAGAGAATATGGAGAATTCACCATGTTGCAAATACGACCTCCACTGCTCAACGGCCACCAGGATGGCCAAGTACTCTTTTTCGTACGCCGACAACCCTTGAGTGCGAGGGCCAAGCGCCATCGACAAAGGCCAAAGGGTGACCTTCTTTGAAGAAGGACTGCACCGACACCCTTGTCACTTGCATCAGTTTGAATTTGAAACTCCTTGGAGAAATCTGGGAGAGCAAGCACTGGAGCAGTGATAAGTGCTTGCTTGAGAGCTTCGAATGAGGACTGATGTGATGGAGTCCACAAGAATAGAGTGCCTTTGCGTAACAGGTCATGCAGAGGCCGGGCAATAAGCGCAAAGTTGCGGACAAACTTCCGGTAATAATCGGCCAAGCCAAGGAAACTTCGAAGCTCTTTGACATCATTGGGAGTTGGCCAAGAAGAAATCGCTGCGACTTTGGTGGGATCAGTGCTGACTCCAGCCTCTAAAATGACATGACCCAAATATGAGATGGACTGTTGTGCAAACCGACATTTGCTAAGGTTGACCGCCATCGATCTGTGCAAGCAATTCAAATACTTGCTCCAAATGCTTGAGATGCTCCTCATAAGATCTGCTATAAATGAGGATATCGTCAAAGAAGACGATTGCACACTTGCGTAGCAGAGGGTGAAGAGTCTTGTTCATAGCTCCTTGAAATGAGTTCAGAGCACCTGTCAACCCAAAGGACATCACAGTATATTCGAATTGTCCCCAGTGAGTCTGAAATGCAGTCATGAATTCCTCCCCTGGTGCCAACCTGATCTGGTTGAATCCTGCCCGAAGATCCAGCGAGGAAAACCAACAAGCCGAAGACAATTCATCAAGAAGTTCGTCAATGATCGGGTATAGGAAACTTACTCTTAAGTGTAAGAGCGTTCAACATACGGTAGTCCACACACATACGCCCGGGATTTATCCTTCTTGCGTACTAGCAACACCGGTGATGAAAATGGTGGAACTTAGTCTCGATAAACCCGGCTTTAAGCGGCTCGGACACACGTGTCTCAATTTCGGACTTGAGGGCAGGAGAGTAACGATACTGACGCACTGACACTGGCTGTGCTCCAGGAACCAGAGGAATAGAGTGATCACAGTCACGCCGAGGAGGTAAATCAGAGGGCTCAGCAAACAGAGAAGCAAACTTGTCCAAGAGCAGCTGTACCTCTGGGGGAACAGGAGACTGATCAACAGATGGAGCATCTGAGCCAATGTGGAAAATATGGGTGGCCTCAGGATCTTGAGCATTGGGAGATGAGCCCTGTAAGACTGCTGTTGAAGAGCCATAAGTAATTGCCAACCAACCTTGACCCCAATGAGAGCGCATAGGTGAAAATGCTGCTAACCAATCCATCCCCAAAATCACATCAAAGGATCCCAGAGGCAGAATCTTAAAAGTGGAGTGAAAAGAATACCCATTAGTGGACCATTCAACAGTGCGGCGAAGAGCGGTGACTATCGCCGTCGCCAACCACTCGATCATTGGATTTGGTAGGATTCGAGCATTACCAACCTTGTCGGCAACGAGCGGGAGAAATAAATGAGTGAGAAGCGCGAGAATCTACCAAAATTGGCGGGAGACCAAAGCAATTGAGCCCCCAACTCGGAAAGTGTTTACGGTAGGATCTCGAGATTGAAGAAGCACTTGGACAACTGACAAGCTTGATGTGTAGTTGCTGAAGATTTAGGTGCATCAGGTTCCTGAATAGGTGACAGTTCCTCCTCGAGAGATAAGCAAGGCTCACACAAATCCCAAACCTCCTGCATTGCTTGAAGTTGAATTTGAGGAGAGCAACGGTGACCATGAGACCATTTCTCACCGCATCTCATGTAGAGCCCTTGAGCTTTCCCGTAAGAGCGAGGTTAGAGAGCTTGTCCTCAATTGATGGTTGCTTCTTGTCGGGCCCGGCGATCATCGGCCCGTCGGCGTCGGCTTCAGCGACGGAGGGGAAGTGGATGACCCAACCGTGACCCCATCGGCTTGGAGGTGCCGGCAAAGTCATGGCGCTTGAACTCCTTGGGCCGCGCGTCGGATCGCGCCTCTTCCCGCAGCAATGCGAGGGAACAAGCGTATCCAAATCGACAGGGCTTGTGCATCATGACAACGAACGAATTGGTTCGGACAAGCCATCAATGAATCGCTAAACCAGGCGACGCTGGTCAGGTTTTGGCTCATATGCGGTGAGTTGTTCAGCAAGAGCAACATAGCGATCAACAAAGTCAACAACTGTTGAAGTCATACGAATGTGCATATGCTTTGTCGAAGCAATGTGTCGTGTTGATCTCTGTCAAAGCGTTCAAGGACCATAGAAGTGAAGGTATCCCAAGAGATGTGCTCGATTTGAGACTCAACAGATTGAAGCCAGTGTGCTGCTGCTTCATAGAAGTGGTGAGTAGATACGCTCAACCAAAGGGGTGGGTGGATAGAATACATTTGGAAATATGATTTTGCGCGTTTCAGCCAGAGTTGAGGATTGGAGCCATCAAATGATGGAAATATGAGTTTAGGTAAGCGACCGAGCTGGTTAGTGTGATGACTGGTATGGTTGGTGTAATAGTTGGCATGAGGATTCATATTGGTGGGATTATAGGCAGGATTATAGGAGGTGGGCTGAACAGATGAGCTGTGGACATGATTTGTGAAAGGAGAAGAATAAGGATTAGTATGGTTGGGTGGAAATGGGGGTGGAGGAGGGTTGTGTGTTTGAGGAATCGATGAATTTTGGTAATTTGATGGAACTGGATGAAATTGTGGTGGCGGATTGGAATTGGGTGGGATTGGGGGAAATTGAGGCGGTGGGTTGAAATTTGGTGGGTTGGAATTTGGTGGGATTGGGGGAAATTGAGGCGGTGGGTTGAAATTTGGTGGGTTGGAATTTGGTGGAATTGGTGGAAATTGAGGGGGTGGGGGTACGGTGGAATTGGGGGACGAACATGATGAACGGGATGAACATGATGAACAGGATAAGGATGGGGGAAATCGGACGTACCATTGGCCGGGGTCTGGACTATGGTCGTGACCGAACCATAGCCCATCTCCCGTGGTTGAGGTTCGACGCGGTGCCCGTCGGGCCAGTCGGTCGTGGATCCGGCAGGTGGGTGCCCGGCGACCGTCTCGTGGCGTGCCGTCGAGCCAGTGTGGCGCGGCGCGCGGTCGGTAGATCTTGGGGCGGCACGCTCGGCGGCGTAGACGCCGGAGATGAAGCCGTCCACCTCCATCCGCCAGTACTGCAGGCCCCCGACGGTGGACTCCAGCTCCTCGACACGGCCGTCGCGCTCGTTGCGGATGGCCTCGAAGCGAGTGAGCTCGACATCCGCTACCCGCTCCTCCTGATCCTTGAGGGTATCTTCGAACTGGTGCCCCCAGTTGTCGGCGACGATGGCCGCGGTGTACTGGGCTCCCGCGAACCGCTCCAGCTCGTCGAGGCGGCCGTCGACGAGGAGATTCCGCTCCTTGAGCTCCTCCTCGCATCATCCACGCGCTTCTCGAGCCGGCTCCATCGATCCACCGAACGCTTGTCCAGGTCTTCCATCTGCTTCAGCAGCTTCTCGAGCGCCGACGCGGTGTTGGGCTCCATCACGCCCTGAGCTCGCTGGCGACGCGTGAAGTGGGGATGGGGCGCTGGAGCTTGAGCCAGCGCAGGTCCGAAGACCGGTGAGCTGATACCAGGTTGTCAGCGGCCGCGGTGCTGGCCGCCGGCGATAGCCGGAGTTGGAAGGGAGAGGAACTACTTTACGCTACGCTACCATATCAACTTGTAGAGTACGAAAGGAAATTACAACTTGTCTGATGTTCGATACCCTCTCCTCTCAAACGGGCGATACATATATGTGAAGTCAACTTGGAAGCAGGCCGGTAGGAGCTTCACTCCTCGGGCTTGGTCTTGGCTTCGCAGGCTTTGCAATCCCACTGTGGGCCGAATACGCGAACGCTTCGGGCCCGGTTCCGCTTGCCCCTCCTGACCGGGTTACTGCCGGGGTGAGGGACAGTAACACTATGGCATCGGCGCGGCGGCCTAGCTACCAGCATCAGGCATCACTAGGTGGCGGAAACACACTCTCGGTGCATGACGATCGAGGGGGTGACCATTCGTAATTTTCGTGTCGTGCGTGATATCTCGCTCCATCGATCTGTATTAGCTGACCAGTGGTCGGTGGTCCTGCTGTCACTCTCGTCGGTCATGGCTGCTCTATAGTAGTGTGCCTTCGTCAAGGCGGCAATAGTACGTTGGTCGGGATTCGCGGAGCAAGGAACCCAGCACATAATAAATAAAAAAATAAAAAATAAAAAAAACTTTGGCCTTCTCTCTTTGCCGTGGATTGTGATCAGAATCTGCTCAAACTTTGGCATGGCATTGATAATTAATTAAAACACGTCGCATGAAACATTTCCTGAACCTCGCAAAGAGCGAGACAGTTCCAGACGCAAATATTTATGCCGTGTTGGGCCATTGGTGATGGGAAACAATGCGATTTCCGCGTCAATGCGCAGTAACTCGAGTTGTCCTACTCTACCGCGATGTATACAGACCCGGTGTCCAACTACATTCGCATGGTTGCCCACTCGTTCGGCCACTTGCCCAACGGTAGGCAGCATCTGCTATTCTCCTTATAATTACCTAAAGCACAAAATGCTTTCATGCCCACAATATAGGTCTTCTTAGAATAAGCAGAAGATGTGGCCTGTTGGGCCACTGGCCACTGCTCGCTTTACGCTTCGTGCATCTCTCTCCCTTCTCCACGCCATCAATATACGATGATGATAACATAGCCTTTTCGTCTCAACTTTTGACCAAAATTGAGAGGCTACTAGACCATTTTCTCCCAAAAGAAGCTAACCACATAGATACCTCTTCCTTACAACTTTCTCTAAGAGCATCTCCAAAAGTATGCAAATCATTTTCTAAATGCAAATTTGGCTAATATTAGAACAAAATAGCTTCCAACAGATTCTCTAGATGACTCTCTATTTTGATAACTCTTCATCCCGAAATTTCCGCTATCCAAAGATAGATAGCACTGTGCCCATTCGCCATTCGGCCTCGACGCGCTCCCACGGCGAGGAAGGAGCGCGATGCCTCCTTCCCGCGATCCCACTCGCGATGGCAACCACACAATTAGGTGACGTGGCAAGCTTTAAAAGTAGAGAGTCTTGATTTAGATAATCCGTGGTGTACTCTAGTTTCTCAAAGTAGGATTCATTATACAAAATGGCTAAATCACTAAATTTAGATAGCTATTTTAGATAATCTCTTGGAGATGCTCTAATATTCTAACAGGCCATTACACCTAAAGGGCAAGTTCAATGGTCAACTCTTCTTCCTACAATTATGCGTATGAACTTTTTGCATATTCAAGGAAAAATGGTCAACACTAAAAAGAAAAAAATGACTCTCAAATTTTCATGGTAGCCCATCCCAACATATTTTACTCTCCGTTGTTCAGATATCACCTCAAGTTTACAATCCGAATCCAACATGTTGGGATCATGTTGAGTCTAATTCCAAGACATAATAGATAATGCAATCGTTGTATAAATCTCTGAGACGAGCAACAAATTGTATATTTAGTTGCAACGACAAACATGGTTTCTTTTGATGCTATTAATGACAAATATAAAAAAATGGCATGCATATTTCGAAAAAATGAGTTAGTTTTTAGAATTGAAAAAACAATGAGTTAGTTCCTAGAAACAATGTGAATTTTTGAAAAGAAAATCTCATGTAGAACTTTAAAAACTGTGTAAGTTGTGACCTGTCAGTGCGGTTATAACATTCGCATGAAATACAAGGAAGGACAGACTTAATCCCTTTGCAATATATAGAAATGGGTAAAATTTTAGTTTTTCCATGAGGAGATAATAAAATTGTAAACGCATTTAGTGCAAAGGAGACTAGTTTTTTTTTTTTTTTAGGGAACAGTTTTTTTTTTTTTTTTGAAACTGCAAATGAGTGGGCTGCGCTGTCATCGCCTTCGGTCGGACCAGCCCAACGGCCCATACTTTGAGCGCGTTGGGCCAGCGCCCAGAAGCAGGTCACGTGACCCGAATTCTCAAAAAAAAAAAAGGTCACGTGACCCGATTGCGGCCTTGCGGGGGCACAGTACGGGCCATCGCCGCTGCACTTCGTCCGTGGCCGTCGGAGCAGGGCTGCGCCGCATACTCTGACTGCCGTTTCTGCTGCGCGCGGGCACACACACAGGCGGCGGCGCTGACCATGGCGTCGCGTAAGGTTCTCCTGGGCCTCGCCTCCGGGAGGCGGCTCCGGTCCCGCACTCAGCAACTCTTCTGGGCCGCCGCCGATCTCCCTGCAGCTACCACTTCTCGCCCCCTCGCGGCCGCCGCTGCCACGGCGCCGCCGTCGAGCAGGTCTCCAGCGGCTCTTCTGTTCTCTTCGAGGACCGTCTCGTCAACGCGCCACTCGACACAGTCCGCGGCTGGTGACGCGCCCGGCCCATCTGCGGTGGACCACAGGTATGTTTCTCGACCTCGCAGCCTGAGCACGTTATTATTCCATTTATTTATGCATTTTAAGGTAGTTTGGAAAGCTTTCGAATAGTGCGAATGGGTTCATTGGAGAAATTGGCTACATCATACTTGTAAGATCCGTTGGATGTTTGATGCAATTTTGGTTGGGATTTGTGGTCTCTACAAATTCTTACTTCCTTGGGACGCAAAATGTTTTGTTGTTGTATTTGTGGCGTCCACCTGTCCTGTCAATTGGTAACCTAAAATTAGGTACTCAAAACGCATGTAATTTCCAATGTAGTCTGTCAATGGATAGAGGATACCTTAGGAGAGATAACAGTTGCTTGAATCAGCAAAATTGAAATGCAGAAACCTGGACTGGCAACTGATATAAGTTGATCACAA
>JAENPR010002986.1:0-25856 GCA_018135685.1 Themeda triandra
TTGTCGGTGTTTCGTACCCGGGGTATTACACCAACGAGTAAATTTCTATGCGTGCTCCCTAATCCGGATGGTGATGCAAGATGGACACAATCGTTTATCTGGTTCGGGCAAGAGTGCCCTACGTCCGGCGAGAGGGGAGAGTTTTGTATTATCTTGCACGGGGTGCTTGTACGGTGAATACAAAGCGAGTCACGAGACTTAGCGTGCTTGGAAATGTGTTGTGAATGAAGGCGTCCGAAAAAGCCTCCCACTAGACTAAACCACTGGCATCCTCTTTTATAGGCCAAGGGAGGCTCGGGAATACAAAGTAGATAGAGGTGTCGTGGCGTGACGTCGAGCTACATGCACCGTGTCAGTCGTCGAGGCTGTAGACGCTCCTCTGGTACTGGCTCGAGGCATGTAGCGGCGTGGGCATTGATGGCTGCTTGGTTCTTCTCGATCGTGGCTAGGGCGTAATCGAGGTATGGCGGCGTCGTAGTCGAACACGTGCGCCGGGAACCCCGCGGTATGGTCGTCGAGGTGGGAAAGACGGGAACTGCTTGTGCGTCCCTTGTTCGGGTTGCGTCCGTCACCATTCCTCGAGTGGTTGGTAGCCGCCTCGAGGGGGCGGTGATCCGGCGACGGGACGGGATGACGTAGTTGGTGGCCTGAGTGTTGACGACGGGCGTCGGGAGGGAATGCCGCTCGCGCGGTACTCGACGTGGTGCAATAGTGTTGCTGGCATGCCTATATCCGGGTATGGGTAGCGGAATAGGAGAAGTGACCGGCGTTCTTCTCTCCATGCGCGCATTTGTAGCCATGGGGTTAGGCGGAGCAAGCATACTTCCCACTATTACATATCTGCAGCCATGTGCGTGTCTTGGATAGGTAATGTTTGTGGGCGGACTCGGCGGCTGCTCGCTCGGCGTTCTCCGTCCGCTCGGCGGTCGCTCGCTCGAGCGGTTACGCCATCGTCTCGGCGGTCGTACGCTCGGCGGTTTCCGTATTTCTCGGCGGGTGAGCGGCCGTTGCTTGAGCCGGCGGGTCTACGAGGCCTTGCGGGCTGGTAGTGGGCCGGCCCGGTGTGAGGAGGATTGGGGTTTCTCGGGTTAATTCTCGGGAGATTTAAAGGTAAGACGGGTTGGGTCATTTTCCTCCTAACGTACTGATTTAGGACCCCTAATCTAGGTACCGACAGTAGCCCCAGAGCCCTTGTTTGATTGTGAAACTTCAAACAAGGGATCATGAAGTGGAGTTAAAGTACCTAGAGTTGGGATTATTGTCGGTATTTCGAGGAGTCATTTCGTCCTTTCTCCGTGGGGGCGCGCGGCGTCCCGCGTGGGGAGGCCCCGAGGCCCCGGAGGAATGAGGCATTCCTACGGGGGCTTTGAAATGAACGATTTTGGGCAAGGGTATTATTAATTGGAGTTGTGGTATCTCGGCGGAAGATTTCTGTTTCTTGTTCGGAGCCCCGAGTTTTCTGCTCCTCATTGTGTCGAGGGAGGTTTTTTTGTATGACTCGAGCCCCGTGCCCCCGGATAGGTGGGGTGTGGTCGTGATCCGATTTGGATCTCTTGGATCAAATCCAAGTGACGAAGTGCAGACACTACTCGCGGTCGGCGCGCCACACCCCTTTGTGGTGATGGCGGGTAGTCCAAGTGAGCTCGTCTCCTCTCGAGGGGAGCGGCCGTGGCCGGGGCGCCCTCATTGCCGGTTTGGGCTCTTAGTTTCCGGAGGACCGGTCCCGTTCGGGGGCGGCGGCTCGAGTGCCTCCGTCGTGCGGGATCTCTTAGATACATAGTGCCGGCCTTGGACACGCCATGCGGGTTCGAGGGTTCGTTCTCGGCGGAACTTTCGAGGTTCCTTCCCATTGGCGCCCCTAACTCGGGTGCTCGAGGGCGGCTGTTGAACCCGTCAGAGTGGGTCGGCCTCGCTCCCTCGAGACTTACTTGTGGGGCCAGGAGTCCTGGGTTTCTTGCAGGTGTAAGGGACCGTCCGTCGAGGACGTCCGTCATTGCGCTCATTTGATGCGCGTTTGTCGTGTTAAGCGGCGCGCCTTTTAGGTGGAAGCCCGTATCGTGGTGATCGTGGCGACGGTTCCGCTCCACCTCGCGTCGTGTGCGCCTAAAAAGTAGGTGACGGTTTGTCGGGGCATTTAATGCGGTTACCGTTTTTCGTCGAGTCGCCGGGTGCGCGCGCCGTTGGATGGCAAAATCTGGGCCGTTGAACGTGGTTCACGCGGATCATCTTGGGCTCTATAAATATGGAGGAGCGGGCTCCTGGTTCTTCTTCCCCGCAATCTTGCCTTCCCGCCGCCTACGCCCGGCGGTTGTGCTCTGTCTTAGATCCAATGCCGCCGCCGTCTTCCGCAATCGCCGTTGCCGCCACCGCCGTGGCCGCCACGCCATTCTAGCCGTGGCCTTGTTCTCTGCGCCACCACTCCCGGCGCCACCTTTGCGCGCGTTGCTGGCGCGCCGGTGCTCTCCCCGTTCCACTCCGTTATTGTCATGGGGAGGTCATCAAGAAGACGGGCGGAGCTCCGGCCGGGGCGGCGCGGTAAAGGCAAGGGCAGGGCAAGGGCAAGGGCGCCGCCAAGCCTGCAATGCCGGTGGTGATGGCGGGCGCGCTCCCGTGGCCTCGGTCCTCTGGTGGCCAGGGGAATCTGCTCAATGCGGTGAGCGGATTACTTCCGCCTAATCCGGCGGAGGGTTACGAGTGGAGGGTGCGGACGATGGCGACCTCGAGCCCAATCCCCGCGGGCTACATTCCCGAGCTTCATCGGGTTCCACCGCGGGGACTTGGTGCGCGGCCGAGCCGCTTCATGCGGCGCTCCCCCACCATTTCGGGGTCGAGCTCCGGCATTTCAACCCCAATTCCATCTCGCTCGCGGCTACCTATGCTTGCCGTGTGCGAGGATATTTGGGGATGGCGCCATGATGGGACTGTTCACCCCGTCTTCAAGCGACGCTTTTCACCAAGGCGGTGAAGAGCAAGAAGGTCGCCGGCGACGACGGTGGTGATGATGACGAGGAGGAGGAGGAGAGCGAGGAGGACAATGAGGAAGAGGAGGAGGAGAAGGAGAAGGAGGAGGAAGTGCAGCCGAAGATCCGCCGCTATGTTCGGCGGGTTCACTGCTCGCTTCGGGAAGAAGGAAGGAATCGGTTGTCCGGCACGTGGTCGTCGAACAACGCCAAGCAGGATCGAGAATGGTTCTACCTCCGCACGAGGGGGCCTCTTCCGGAATATGCGGTGCGGTGCTAAGCGGGCCGGCTTCAGCGGGCGCATGGCCCGGCCGGCGGCGCGCCCCCGTATGAACTCTTTGCTCGACGCCATCTCGAGCCTGCTGCAACGCCGGAGGTCCGGCAACTTCTTTCTCAACATCGCGCATGTGGTGGCGGGTTCCCGGCCCGCCGGGTGCTTCCGCTCGCCGGCGTCGGCTGCGGCTCGACCCGGATGACGGGAGAACGCCGACCCTGCGGCGCTTGCGGCCAGCGGGATGTCGGCCGAGCCTCTCCCGGTCGCTACGATCGTGGCTCGGGTGCGTGGCGCGATCGACGGGGGAGGAACTTTGGCGAGAACCAAGTCGGCCTCTTCGCATGCGCCGGAGTACAACTGCCGGCTACGTAAGTTTTCTCGAGATCCTCTTTTCGTCGTTTCTTTTACTTGAGCAATTCTTATCGAGGCTGCTCTTTTGTCGAGAACATCGCGACCACGCGGAGTCGAGGCCTCCGGTGAAGGAGGACGCGCCGGCCGCGAGGTAAGACGCTTGAGGGTGAGCGAGCACATGCGCCGTGGTCTCGAGGAGGGAGGAGAACGCGAGAAAGCCCTTGCGCTAGAGGAGAAGGAGAAAGCGCAAGGCTAGCGCCGCCGGAACGTGAAATCGCTGGCGGACCCCGCCGGCTGGACCCCGGTCTCGAGTCGTCCGATGAGGACGAGGAGGAAGATGGCGATGACGATGATGATGGCGGCCGTCGGTGATGGCGCCGTCGTCGCTCGAGCCACGGCAGCTTGCTCGCTCTCGCGTGCGGGAGCCAACGTTAGCGCCGGGCCTTACGCGCGACGACTCGTCGCTCGTTCAGCGGGTCGACGGGAGGGTCGTCGGCCGCGGTGCTCGGGCGCCGTCGTCGGCCCAACGAGGCAACGGGGTGGGGCGTCCCAATACTCCGGCCGCCGCACTCGCTCGTCGTCGCCGGCTCAAGCGGGCGGCGGGAGGAGTCGCCCGTCCTTCCTAGCCATGGCGGGCGGGCGCCGTCTCCGCCGCGCGGGCGCCGTCTCCGGCCCAGCGGCGGGAATCTTCCTCCCGCCACCGTTCCTCTTCAACGGGCGCGCACCCCGCGGCGGGAGGCTGCAAATGTGCGCACTTCATCTTACTGCACGGTCCGGCGGCGGCGCCGGGCTCCCCTGCGGCCGCCGGGCCCGGGCGGATCCGGCTTCGCGGGTCCCGGGATCCGTGAGGGACGGCGTGCCCGAGCCGCCCAAGGAGTCGGCTAAAGCGGGAGCGGCCGCCGGGGTCTCGAAGCCCTCGGCGGCACAAGCGGCGGGCTCGAGGCCCCCGGGTCCTCAGTGACTCGAGGGGGCAAGCGAGGCTCGGGAAGCCCCGGCGCTCGAGCAAGCCAAGCGGCTTGGCGGCGCTACTCCGACCACGGGGTAAGTCTCGGTTGACCTACTCCCTAATGCATTGTTTTGTTTGTGTGCGAGTATTTTGTCACAATGATTTTTGTTTTCTCTTTCTTCGGGACTAAGCGTTCCCTGCGGTCCTTGCCATCCCCCCTTCCATGGTGCCTACTAAGAGGCGAGGACCACGGGAGGGTCGGCGGCACCCGTCGATGCCGGAGTGGAGTGACTCTCCCTCCTCTACTCCCATTTGGTTAGAGCGGGCCAAGGATGCGCTCAAGCGCGGCGGTCACGATGGCGGCCGCATCCGTGTAGGTGCCGGGGTCGTGGCCAAGGCGGCGGAGGAGAAGGACGCCCCACCACCACGGCCTTGACCCGCCGTCCGCTCGAGACCCGGCATCGTCGGGCATGCGCCCAGGTGACGCGGCGCGGGCGAGCAAAGGGCAATGGTGTCGAGCCGGCGGCCGGGGGCTGGATCGGAGCAGCGGCCCATCGTGCTCGAGGAGAGTCCGGGCTCGGGCGCCCGGTCTTCAGCCGGTCGGCTGCGCCGGCTCGAGGAGGAGCGCGGGGAGAAGGAGGGGGAGGAGACGCCGCGGCCGCCCGGCCGGCCCGTGGGAGATGTGGAGATGCGGGGGCGGGACCGGTGCACGAGCTTCGGCGAGCCGGGCCTCGGCCCTCCCGGGACATGGAGGTCGAGTCCTCGAGCGGGCGGGTTGAGGAGGGTGAGGCCCGGGCTGCCGCTCGAGGATGCGCTCGAGGAGCACCTCTGCTGCCCACCGGAGGGTGAGAAGGCGGAGGGCCGGTGGCGCGGCGGGTGGGACCGGTGGTGCGGCTTGCTGCCGGCGGCATCGAGGAGATCCGGCCCGCAAGTGGAGCAGCGGGGCGAGCAAGAGGAAGCGGCGGGTTGGAGGTGGGGCGCGGGCGGAGCCGCCCCCGTATGGCGGCGATGAGCACCGAGGCGGCGATCAAAGGGAGAGCGACACGAGGAGCCTTGCACAGCGCCACATCGGGCGCCGGCGCACGGCCGCGGTTGGGGGAGGTCGTGGTGCCTCACCTTGTGCCCGACTCGACGACGGGCGAGGTGGAGTTCACCGTTATGTCGAGGCCGACCCAGGAGGAGGCCCGGAAGGGCGGGCGGCGGCGGCCATCGTTGGCGGCCATATGCGGTCGGTTGGTCTCGGACCCGTTGAGCCCTCCGTGCCTCTATTGAAGAACGGAGGAGGCTTGAGGCGCGGGCGCTCGCCCGGGGGCGTCCTCTTCCCGGGGGCTGCCGCATGGCGTCCGCTGCCTGGGCGAGCGGGTGGTGACGGCGGGCGTCGATTTGGAAGCGTGAGGAGACTCCCTCCTCCGTCGACAAGGAGATGCGGGAGGAATTCCCTTTGTGGGAAAGGCCGCCGCTGGTGCTCCCCGACCCTCGACCCACGAGGCCCTGCGATCGTGATGAACGATCGAGAGGGAGCTCGAGGCGCATATGGAGGCGAGGAGCGCCGTCGGTGAAAGCTTGACACGCTCGAAGGCCGCTCGTCGCTCGTCTCAGGACTGCCCCGGCTTTCTTACGTAAGTACCTTCGAGCACGACTCCCTTTTATTTGTGTTTGACTTATCGCTACTTGTATTTGACTTTTCCTCTCTCGTGGCTTAGACGGCGCAAAGGTTGTTCATACGCCAAGTCGGTTCACATCCGCTCTCTGTGAGAGTGAGGACGAAATCCGCGGTATGTGCGCTTGGGGGGCGGGATCTTGGCGGAAGCTGCTGCCGGTCTGCCCGGCTTCTTCGAGTGGCCAACGCCGCCCAGACGCCGCCAAGGAGGATGCCAAGAAAGCCCACGACGAACTTCGCTCGAGTGGCGCGGAGGCGAGAGCGGCGGCGCGGCGGGGCGAGGTGAAGCTCGCTCGAGGCCGCGCGGGAGGCCGAGACCGCTCGCCGAAATTATGCGCGGTTGCATGCGGCCTTCGGCGGCTCAAGCGGGGACGCGGCTGCGCGGCTGGCTGGGCTACAAGGCCAAGCGGCGGGACATGGAGCAGCTCCGAAGGAGAAGCCGGCGTCGAGGCCTACGTGAAGGAGCTCCGGGCCTCGGTCACCCGGGTGGCTGCCCGAAAAAAAGGCCCTTGCTAGCGCGCTTGAGGCGGGAAAGAGCGGGCCGGCGGTCTCCAAACGGAAGCGGTAAATCTCCGCCTAGAGATGACGACGAAGGACCTTGCCATCCGGGGTGCGGCGGGGCTTATGAGGCTGCGCGTGGAGAAACACGACGTCGGCGCGTCCTCCGAGAGAAAAGAGGGTGAACTTACGCGGGCGCTCGATCGTGAGCAAAGGCTCTCGACCCGGCCGCGGTGAGTGCTCGAGTCTTTTAGTCCTTTTTCGTGCGTGACTTATACGGGTTGCTCGAGTACGATTAAGTACTTGATTCTTGTCATCTTTTCAGGTTTGGAGGCGGACTGGCGGGTGCGCGTGAGGACGCAAGGCTGACCCGGGTGTTGCTTGATGGCGCGGTTTCGTCCAAGGCCCGCATCCCGGCGCCATCGACACCCTCGGCGCCAGCGGGGCTTCGCGCCGTGGTGGACGTCGAGGGCCGGGCGCCGGCCGTGGGTACGCCAACCGAGTCGTCGAGTTCGGCGCTTCTCTGCGGGGCCGTGTCGAGATGCCCTCGTCTTCGGTTGTGCGCCGGACGATGGCTATCTTCTACTCGGGGTTCGGCGTCTCGAGGAGGAGGCCGGACCGGGATGGAGGCCGTGGCGGCGGCTTTGCCTACGTCGAGGGCGAGCAA
The DNA here is from genome assembly GCA_018135685.1 of Themeda triandra. Taxonomy (NCBI): domain Eukaryota; kingdom Viridiplantae; phylum Streptophyta; class Magnoliopsida; order Poales; family Poaceae; genus Themeda; species Themeda triandra. The sequence goes on from JAENPR010002986.1 coordinate 7,357, forward strand.
GAAGGAGGGGTCAACCCGGATCGGCGGCTCAAGGCCGGGCGAAGAGCCGGCGCCGTCTTGGAGCGATCTGCTGCATGAAGTCCTCCGCCGGGCGTAGAGTAGATTCCAACCGGCACATGCGAGCGTAATCACGGGCAACAAGGCCCTTGTAAGAAAACAAGTATTTTTGGTTATGGGAGTGGCCCAAGTGGCCTTGAGCCGTCATACTCGGATGTTTATAATCGTTAATCGTTATGCTCTAGTTTTCTCCTTGCGCTTGATGTCATTTTCCACTTCTGCCTTTACTTTGTTTTAGCTAAGCGTTGGCGTGCTCGGACCATTTCGAGAGGGGATGAGTTAAGGTGCCGTAGCTCGGAAGCGTGGGAAGCCTTGTGCTCGATCGCCCTGGCTCGACGAGCTCGAGGTAACGCAAATACTTAGCTTTCGAAAAGTTTTCGAGGCGAGGAGGGGAAAGATTACGTCGAAGCCTTGTTTCGAAAAAACTAGGGGCGTTTTCGAGGACTTCGGGGGGTTCCCCTGGTCTAGCACCCGAGGGGGCTTGACTTTGTGGAAACAAAGTCGAGCCCACCTAGCGTATGAACAAAAAGTAAGAAATTGACTTATTTACTCATACGGCGCTAAAATTTTAAGCGAAAATATGTACAAGGCATCGAGGCCTAGGAGAAAAAGCGACGTAGGCTGTTCGATGTTCCACGCGTTGGTGAGGGTCGAGCCTTTTCCGTCGGCTAACTTATGCGTCCACTGGTTTCAACACTTTGACCACGATGAACGGACCTTCCCGGGGAGGAGTCGGCTTGTGGCGCCCCTTGTTATCTTGGCGTCGACGGGCACGAGATCACCGACGTTGAAATCCCTCTTGCGCACATTCTTTTCGTGATATTGCCGTAGCCTGTTGGTAGCGCGCGAGTGTAGGAGCGCCGTGTCTCGAGCTTCTTCGGCTTGGTCGATGGCGTTTGCCGGTCTTTCAGTTTGTACGCTCGTTGTAGGCCTTTGAGTCGGGGACCCGTACTCGAGTCGGTGGGGAGGACGGCCTCGAGACCCATAGACCAAGAAGAGCGGGGTGAACCGGTGGCTCGACTCTCGGTCGTCCGCAAACTCCACGGGACGAGATGGGAGTTCGGTCACCCACTTGTTGCCGTGTTTGTTCAAGCGTTGGAAAATCCTTGGCTTTAGACCTTGCAAGATCATGCCATTTGCGCGCTCGACTTGGCCGTTAGTTCGAGGTAGGCGGCTAGCCGGCCAGTTCACACGGATGTGGTTCCGATCGCGAAGTCCAAGAACTTTTTGCTGTGAAGCTGGGTGCCATTGTCGGTAATGATGATGTTAGGGACTCGAGCGATGGATGATGTCGGTGAAGAACTCGACCGCTCGCTCCGGCGGATGTTAGTGATGGGCTTGGCCTCGATCCACTTGGTAAACTTATCGATGGCCACGAGCAAGTGGGTGTGGCCTCCGTCGTCTTTTGAGGGTCCGACCAGATCGAGCCCCCGGACCGCAAATGGCCATGTGAGGGGGATCATCGGGCGCGTGTCTTTGGAAGATGCGTTTGCTTGGCGTAGAATTGGCATCCTTCACACGCTCGAACAAGCTTGATGGCGTCAACGGTTGCGGTGGGCCGGTAAAAGCCTCGCCGGAATGCGTTCCCGACAAGGGCTCTTGGCGCGGCGTGGTGACCACAAGCTCCGAGTGCATGTCTCGAGTAGCTTCTGCCTTCCTCGATCGAGATGCACCGTTGGAGTACGCCGGTCGGGCTCCGGCGATAGAGCTCTCTGTCGTCTCCGTAAGGACGTAAGTTTTGGCTCGGCGAGCTAGTCGTCTCGCCTCGTTCGATCCTCGGCAGCTCCCTCGAATGAGATACTCGAGGAATGGTGCACGCCGGTCGGTTGGCGGGCTCGTAGCAGTCGATCTCCATATTTGTGGCCCCGTCGAAGGGGGCTCAACGGCCAGTCTGCCCGACCCCGAGTCCCACTTTACGGATGGCTCATGGAGGTCTTTCGAGAAGACGTCGGTGGTAGCGGCGCTCGAGATGAAGCGATTTTGGCCGGCTCGTGCGGCCTCATTGAAGCGCCTTGGGATGTGGTTGAGCTCGAGACCATGGAAGCGGCTTCCAACTTGCGCACCTCGGCTGCGGTATGCGTCCATTTTTCGTCATGGCAGCTCGAGGCTTTCATTACTTGGTCGATGACAAGCTGCGAGTCGCCCCGAGCATCGAGGCGTCGGACCCCAAGCTCGATGGCAATGCGCAACCCATTAACGAGCGCCTCATACTCTGCCATGTTGTTCGAGGCGGCAAAGTGGATGCGTACTACGTAACGCATGTGTACTCCGAGAGGTGAGATGAAGAGCAAGCCCGCGCCTGCTCCTGTCTTCATAAGTGACCCGTCGAAGTACATGGTCCATAGCTCGGCCTGGATCTGGACTGAGGGGAGTTGGACGTCGGTCCACTCAGCGACAAAGTCAGCCAGCACCTGAGATTTGATAGCCTTTCGTGGGGCGTACGTGATGGTCTCGCCCATGAGCTCGACCGACCACTTGGCGATTCGACCCACGACTTCCGGTTCGGATAATTTCCCCAAGTGGGAATGATGTTACCACCGTCACTTAGGGTGGCTAAGAAAGTAGTCTTGGAGTTTTCGACGGGTGAGTACGATTGCGTAGAGCAGCTTTTGGATATGGGGGTATCGAACCTTGGCGTCGAGAGCACCTCGCGATGAAATACACCGGCCCATTTGGGCCGGGGAGCGCGTGCCCTCTTCCTGCCTCTCGACCACTATGGCTGTGCTTGACCACACAGTGGTTGCGGCAACATAGAGGAGGAGGGATTCGGCGGGTAGAGCTGTCTCGGCCGGTCGGCGGCACGAGCACGGGAGGAGATGTGAGCATGCTCTTCAATTTCGAGAGGGCCTCCTCTGCCTCGGGCGTCACGTGAAGTGCTCGGATTTTACGAGGAGCCGGTACGGAGGCAAAGCTTTTTCTCCCGGGCGCGCAATGAACCGGCGAGTGCGGCTAAGCATCCGGTGATCTTTTGTACCCCTTTTAGGTCTCGAATCGGCCCCATTCTCATGATGGCCGCGACCTTCTCGGGATTGGCCTCGATGCCGTGGTTGGGAGACGATATACCCTAACAACATGCCTCGAGGCACGCCGAAGACACACTTCTCGGGATTCAACTTGATGTTCTTAGCCGGAGGCATCCAAGCGTCAACTTGAGGTCCTCGACAAGGTTTTCTACTTTTCGAGTCTTGACAACGATGTCATCGACGTAGGCCTCGACGGTCTCTCCTATGTGTTTTTCGAAGACATGGAGCATGCGGCGTTGGTATGTTGCCCCGGCGTTTCGAAGGCCGAAAGGCATTGTGACATAACAATACATGCCCATGGGGGTGATGAATGAAGTCGCGGCTGGTCGGACTCCTTCATTTTGATTTGGTGGTAGCCGAGTAGGCGTCGAGGAAAGAAAGTACTTCACAACCCGCGGTGGAATCAACGATTTGATCTATTCGAGTAAAGGAAATGGGACTTTGGGACATGCTTTATTTAAACTAGTGTAATCTACACACATCCTCATTTTCCCATTCTTTTCTCTACTAATACGGGATTAGCTAACCACTCGGGATGATGTACCTCCTTGATGAATCCGGCCTTCTCGAGCTTCTCGACCTCTTCGCGGATGATCCTACGCTTCTCCTCGTCGAGCGGCGCGGCGTTGCCAGCGGGTCTTGAGCCGGGACGGATCTCAAGGCGTGCTCGGCGACATCCTCGGTATGCCGGGCATGTCGAGGGACTCCACGCAAACATGTCGGCGTTTGCGCGGAGAAAATCGGCGAAGCACTTGCTTCCTATTTGCTGTTAAGGGAGGCGCCGATGACCGGCGTCTTTTCCCCGAGGAGCTTGGATCGAGCGGAATCTTCTTGGTGTCGTCGGCGGGGTCAAAGTTGCCGGCTGTCGCTTGGGTGTTGGAGGAGAGGCTCCGGCCGCCATGTGATCGAGCATCATGGCTAGGTCTTCGGATGTTCCCGGCACGTTCATCGGTGATTCCCGTTCTCGACGCACTCCACATCGCGGTGGTAGGCGTGTTCGTGCGTGGGCGGCGGTGATGACTCCTCTTGGTCCCGGCATCTTGAGCTTGAGGTAGGCATAGGCTGGGGATCGCCATGAACCTTGTGTAGCACGGCTGCCCGGGGATAGCGTGGTACGTCCCCTCGAAGCCAGGTGCGTCGAAAGTTAAGACCTCTCGACGAAAGTTCGGCGTGTCCCAAAGACGACGGGGAGGTCGTGCGGCCGATCGTGGCGCTTTCTTGCCGGGGACCACCCCGTGGAAGCCCCGCGCTCGGGCGGAGATCAGCTCTAGTGAGGCCGAGCAACGTGAGGGTCTCCATGTAGATGATGTTGAGGCTGCTACCTCCATCCATGAGTACCTTGGTGAAGCGGGCGTTGAGGATGATCGGCGCGGCGACGAGAGGGTACGGCCGGGATTGGTGACATGGTGCGGATGATCATCACGGTCGAACGTGATGGGAGCATCCGACCGGTCGAGAATTGAGGCGTGGCGGGTTTTATGGCGAAAACCTCCTGCGCTCGGCCTTCCGCTCTCGGCGTGTCATCGGGTGGTCGGGCCGCCGTAGATCATGTAGCACTCGGTGATGGGCGGATACCCACCGTCGTCGTCGTCGTTGGCTCGATCCTCGTCACCCTTATCCTTCTTGCCATCGTCCTTGTCAATGCCAAGCTTCTTGAAGTAACCTCGAAGCATACGGCGGTCTTCGAGGTTATGCCAAACTCCTTGTGGTAGGGGCACATTTGCTTCAGCATCTTGTCAACGCCCCCATCCGGAGGGGGTCTAGGCTTTTTGCGCTCGAGCTGCGGCAACCTCGTCTTCCACGACCGCGCGCTTGCCTTGCTGATTGCCTTTCTTCTTCTTCCCGCTCTTCTTCTGGTCCTTGCTCGAGCCCTCTGCGCCTCCCGGGGGACGGCGCGGGCTTGTTCCCGGCCCCACCAAAGAAGGCCCCCACGGCCTCGTCGCCGGCGGCGTAGTCGGCGGCGGCGTCCATGGCTCGTTCACCGTCTTTGGGCGGTTGCGCCGAGCTCTCGCACGAGCTCTTTGCACGTGGTGCTGAGACAAACGCCAAGATGACGTCGTGGTGCAGGATGTGCGGCGGCTCGGTGCGCGGTTGGAGAAACGTCGAGCAAAATCCGGAGAGATTCCGTGGCATTTTGTTTGCGTTACGGAGATCCCACGAGTTCCGGGTCGGACGTACGTGCCTTTGAAGTTCCCTTCGAAAATCTGGACTAGGTCGGCCCAATCGTGGATCGATGGGGGGAGCTCCTCGAGCCACCGTCGGCGGTGTCGAGAGAAACGGTGGGAGGCTGGCGTATGATTGCCTTATCCTCTCGAGCCCCTCCCGGTGGCGGAGCCCGGCCGGAAGTCGGCCGGCCCGAGTTACGGCTTGGTCTCCCCGTTGTACTTGACCACGCTCGTGGGGGTCGAAGCGGGTTTGGCAGCGGTGTGTTGCGGATAGCTCGGCCCGAAGACTCGAGGGCTGGTGGCTCGGGAGTGCCGATCTTCATCGGCTGTCGTAGCGTCCCCCTCGATGGGCCTTGTAGCCACGGTCCTCGGCACCGCGGCCTTGCGTCGTCGGTTGTCGTTGATGTCATGACGCGCATCTTGAGGCGCGCGGTTGTCGAGGATGCGTTCTCGGCGGGTGCTCTACCACCTCGAGGGGGTGCCTCACAGTGGACGGAACCCTCCCGCTCGTGTCGTGGTTGTTTGCAGGGCTACCTCCGCTGTCTCGAGGCGAGCTCTCGGCTGCTGGACGGCCGCGACTTGGAGGAGCCCTTGGATCTCATCTCGTATCCGTAATGCATGCGGATTCGAGGGTGCGGCATGTCCGCGGCGGCATAGGCGCCGCAAGTACATTCCCAGCTTGCTCGAGGGAAATGGGCGCTCGGGTGGCGCTTCCGGTCGCCCGTCGTTGGCGATGCGGTTGAAGACGTCTCGCGCCTTTCCTCGGCGCCAAGAGCTCGAGGAGGGCGGATGGTTACTCCAGCGCGCGCTTGGCGGTTCCAGTTGCGCGTTCCTCATTCATCTTGGCCTCGATTTCCCTGGTGAGCCCATTGTGCCGCTTGAGCGTCGTCTTGAGGCCGCCGGTTATCTTGGGCTTGTGGTGGCGGTCGCGTGGCTCAATCACACTGCGGGGCTGCGGCTGCCGGCGTCCGGCCGCCGGGGTCACGTACGCGGTTGGGCTGTAGGGGACGGCCACGGCGGCGCCATCTCGGTCTCCTCATCCGACGGAACGTTGTCGTTGAGATGAAAACACTCGCGAGCCGGGTCATAGCACCCGAGTCGAGTCATCGGAGTGCGGGTTAGCGGCGGGCGGCGTCCGGGGCCTCCGTGCTCTCCTCCTCGATCTGCGGCGCATATCCCCGCCGCGGTGTGGCGTTGTGAGCCGGGTGCTGTCAAGCCCGCGGTCTACCGACGCCGGCCATACGATCTCCGAGGTCCATGGTGACACGCGGGAGGGGGCGGGGCTCTCCTCCGCGGTCCCATGACCGCCCGGATCTCGTTGGCATACGTGGTGGCGGCGTTAGTAAACCCAAACGGGAGCTGCGATGAGCTCGGTAGATCCCGTGCGGCGGCGAGGTTGGGCGGCGTCGGCCGTGCGCGCGCTCGAGCGCTACGCCGGGCTCTCTTGACGAGCGCATGGCAAAGCGTGAAGCTAGGGTCCACGTCAAGGACTCCTTGTCCATGTGGCACCTCCCGCCGCACACTTGGCACCTCGGCTGGGTGCGTTGTGGCATCAGGGCGGGAGGGCACACGGCGGGGTGCTCAAGGCTGCGTGCTGCTGGCCGTGATGGCGATCTTGGTGGCGTCGGCGACGTGGTGGCGAGCCATGGTGGCGCGGTCGGCACGCGGCCCCGCCGGCGTGCGGGGGTGACGGCGTCCCCTCTGGTTCACCGATCGAGTAGAGTCATGTCGTGGCTGGGCGGCGACACGAACTCTAGACTTCCAAACCAGATCACCGTGGCAAACGGAAACGAAGGAGTGGGTGATGCCATCGGAAAATGGCGGGAATGGGTGAAAACACGCGAGCCCCCTACAGCGCGCCAAGCGTCGGTGTTTCGTACCCGGGGGTATTACACCAATGAGTAAATTTCTATGCGTGCTCCCTAATCCGGATGGTGATGCAAGATGGACACAATCGTTTATCCTGGTTCGGGCAAGAGTGCCCTACGTCCGGCGAGAGGGGAGAGTTTTGTATTATCTTGCCGGGGTGCTTGTACGGTGAATACAAGCGAGTCGAGACTTAGCGTGCTTGGAAATGTGTTGTGAATGAAGGCGTCCGAAAAAAGCCTCCCCTAGACTAGGCCACTGGCATCCTCTTTTATAGGCCAAAGGGAGGCTCGGGAATACAAAGTAGATAGAGGTGTCGTGGCGTGACGTCGAGCTACATGCACCGTGTCAAGTCGTCGAAGCGTAGACGCTCTCTCCGGTGCAGCTCGAGCTGTAGCGGCATGGCCGCATTGATGGCTGCCGGTTCTTCTCGATCGTGGGGCGGCGTAATCGAGGTATGGCGCTGTCGTAGTCGAGCACGTGCGCCGGGAACCCGCGGTATGGTCGTCGAGGTGGGAAAGACAGAACAACTGTGCGTCCCTTGTTCGGGTTGCGTCCGTCACCATTCCTCGAGTGGTTGGTAGCCGCCTCGAGGGCGTGATCCGGCGACGGGACGGGACGACGTAGTTGGTGGCACGAGTGTTGACGACGGCGTCGGGGAGGGAATGCCGCTCGCGCCACGGTACTCGACGTGGTGCAATAGTGTTGCTGGCATGCCTATATCCGGGTATGGGTAGCGGAATAGGAGAAGTGACCGGCGTTCTTCTCTCCATGCCGCGCACTGTAGCCATGGGGTTAGGCGGAGCGAGCATACTTCCCACTATTACATATGCGCAGCCATGTGCGTGTCTTGGATAGGTAATGTTTGTGGGCGGACTCGAGCGGCTGCTCGCTCGAGCGTTCTCCGTCCGCTCGGCGGTCGCTCGCTCCGGCGGTTTACGCCATCGTCTCGGCGGTCGTACGCTCGGCGGTTTCCGTATTTCTCGGCGGGTGGCGGCCGTTGCTTGAGACGGCCGGGTTTCGAGGCCTGACGTTTTATGCGGAAAATATGGCATGTGTGGACCACACGGGTAGGTGTAGGGCGCCGCTATGTATGGTCGCGTCCGATGTTCACTTACGATTGCAAGCGTCCATTGGTCACGGCCTACACCTATTAGGGCGACAGCGCTAGGCCGTAGAGTACGGCTCGGTCGGCGATATCTATTCGTCGTGACCGAAGGAACCGGATGACAAAAAAATCGAGGGCCCCACCACATAAAAATGTAAAAATGGTTCATACTCGCACTAGTAACTCCATCCGTGGAAATTTACCATGGTTTGGCAACGTGCAAAAATTACTATGGCTTGGCTATGCAAAAGTACCTACAAGCCCAAAACGACGTTTTATGCGGAAAATATGGCATGTGTGGACCACACGGGTAGGTGTAGGGCGCCGCTATGTATGGTCGCGTCCGATGTTCACTTACGATTGCAAACGTCCATTGGTCACGGCCTACACCTATTAGAGGCGACGAGCGCTAGGCCGTAGAGTACGGCTCGGTCGGCGATATCTATTCGTCGTGACCGAAGGAACCGGATGACAAAAAAATCGAGGGCCCCACCACATAAAAATGTAAAAATGGTTCATACTCGCACTAGTAGGGAAACTCCATCGTGGAAATTTACCATGGTTTGGCAACGTGCAAAAATTACTATGGCTTGGCTATGCAAAAGTACCTACAAGCCCAAAACGACGTTTTATGCGGAAAATATGGCATGTGTGGACCACACGGGTAGGTGTAGGGGCGCCGCTATGTATGGTCGCGTCCGATGTTCACTTACGATTGCAAGCGTCCATTGGTCACGGCCTACACCTATTAGAGGCGACGGCGCTAGGCCGTAGAGTACGGCTCGGTCGGCGATATCTATTCGTCGTGACCGAAGGAACCGGATGACAAAAAAATCGAGGGCCCCACCACATAAAAATGTAAAAATGGTTCATACTCGCACTAGTAGGGAAACTCCATCCGTGGAAATTTACCATGGTTTGGCAACGTGCAAAAATTACTATGGCTTGGCTATGCAAAAGTACCTACAAGCCCAAAACGACGTTTTATGCGGAAAATATGGCATGTGTGGACCACACGGGTAGGTGTAGGGCGCCGCTATGTATGGTCGCGTCCGATGTTCACTTACGATTGCAAACGTCCATTGGTCACGGCCTACACCTATTAGGGCGACGAGCGCTAGGCCGTAGAGTACGGCTCGGTCGGCTGATATCTATTCGTCGTGACCGAAGGAACCGGATGACAAAAATCGAGGGCCCCACCACATAAAAATGTAAAAATGGTTCATACTCGCACTAGTAGGGAAACTCCATCCGTGGAAATTTACCATGGTTTGGCAACGTGCAAAAATTACTATGGCTTGGCTATGCAAAAGTACCTACAAGCCCAAAACGACGTTTTATGCGGAAAATATGGCATGTGTGGACCACACGGGTAGGTGTAGGGCGCCGCTATGTATGGTCGCGTCCGATGTTCACTTACGATTGCAAACGTCCATTGGTCACGGCCTACACCTATTAGGGCGACGAGCGCTAGGCCGTAGAGTACGGCTCGGTCGGCGATATCTATTCGTCGTGACCGAAGGAACCGGATGACAAAAAAATCGAGGGCCCCACCACATAAAAATGTAAAAATGGTTCATACTCGCACTAGTAGGAAACTCCATCGTGGAAATTTACCATGGTTTGGCAACGTACAAAAATTACTATGGCTTGGCTATGCAAAAGTACCTACAAGCCCAAAACGACGTTTTATGCGGAAAATATGGCATGTGTGGACCACACGGGTAGGTGTAGGGCGCCGCTATGTATGGTCGCGTCCGATGTTCACTTACGATTGCAAACGTCCATTGGTCACGGCCTACACCTATTAGGGCGACGAGCGCTAGGCCGTAGAGTACGGCTCGGTCGGTGATATCTATTCGTCGTGACCGAAGGAACCGGATGACAAAAAAATCGAGGGCCCCACCACATAAAAATGTAAAAATGGTTCATACTCGCACTAGTAGGGAAACTCCATCCGTGGAAATTTACCATGGTTTGGCAACGTGCAAAAATTACTATGGCTTGGCTATGCAAAAGTACCTACAAGCCCAAAACGACGTTTTATGCGGAAAATATGGCATGTGTGGACCACACGGGTAGGTGTAGGGCGCCGCTATGTATGGTCGCGTCCGATGTTCACTTACGATTGCAAACGTCCATTGGTCACGGCCTACACCTATTAGGGACGAGCGCTAGGCCGTAGAGTACGGCTCGGTCGGCGATATCTATTCGTCGTGACCGAAGGAACCGGATGACAAAAAAATCGAGGGCCCCACCACATAAAAATGTAAAAATGGTTCATACTCGCACTAGTAGGGAAACTCCATCCGTGGAAATTTACCATGGTTTGGCAACGTACAAAAATTACTATGGCTTGGCTATGCAAAAGTACCTACAAGCCCAAAACGACGTTTTATGCGGAAAATATGGCATGTGTGGACCACACGGGTAGGTGTAGGGGCGCCGCTATGTATGGTCGCGTCCGATGTTCACTTACGATTGCAAACGTCCATTGGTCACGGCCTACACCTATTAGAGGCGACAGCGCTAGGCCGTAGAGTACGGCTCGGTCGGCGATATCTATTCGTCGTGACCGAAGGAACCGGATGACAAAAAAATCGAGGGCCCCACCACATAAAAATGTAAAAATGGTTCATACTCGCACTAGTAGGGAAACTCCATCCGTGGAAATTTACCATGGTTTGGCAACGTACAAAAATTACTATGGCTTGGCTATGCAAAAGTACCTACAAGCCCAAAACGACGTTTTATGCGGAAAATATGGCATGTGTGGACCACACGGGTAGGTGTAGGGCGCCGCTATGTATGGTCGCGTCCGATGTTCACTTACGATTGCAAACGTCCATTGGTCACGGCCTACACCTATTAGGCGACGAGCGCGCTAGGCCGTAGAGTACGGCTCGGTCGGCGATATCTATTCGTCGTGACCGAAGGAACCGGATGACAAAAAAATCGGGCCCCACCACATAAAAATGTAAAAATGGTTCATACTCGCACTAGTAGGGAAACTCCATCCGTGGAAATTTACCATGGTTTGGCAACGTACAAAAATTACTATGGCTTGGCTATGCAAAAGTACCTACAAGCCCAAAACGACGTTTTATGCGGAAAATATGGCATGTGTGGACCACACGGGTAGGTGTAGGGCGCCGCTATGTATGGTCGCGTCCGATGTTCACTTACGATTGCAAACGTCCATTGGTCACGGCCTACACCTATTAGAGGCGACAGCGCTAGGCCGTAGAGTACGGCTCGGTCGGTGATATCTATTCGTCGTGACCGAAGGAACCGGATGACAAAAAAATCGAGGGCCCCACCACATAAAAATGTAAAAATGGTTCATACTCGCACTAGTAGGGAAACTCCATCCGTGGAAATTTACCATGGTTTGGCAACGTACAAAAATTACTATGGCTTGGCTATGCAAAAGTACCTACAAGCCCAAAACGACGTTTTATGCGGAAAATATGGCATGTGTGGACCACACGGGTAGGTGTAGGGCGCCGCTATGTATGGTCGCGTCCGATGTTCACTTACGATTGCAAACGTCCATTGGTCACGGCCTACACCTATTAGAGGCGACGAGCGCTAGGCCGTAGAGTACGGCTCGGTCGGCGATATCTATTCGTCGTGACCGAAGGAACCGGATGACAAAAAAATCGAGGGCCCCACCACATAAAAATGTAAAAATGGTTCATACTCGCACTAGTAGGGAAACTCCATCCGTGGAAATTTACCATGGTTTGGCAACGTGCAAAAATTACTATGGCTTGGCTATGCAAAAGTACCTACAAGCCCAAAACGACGTTTTATGCGGAAAATATGGCATGTGTGGACCACACGGGTAGGTGTAGGGCGCCGCTATGTATGGTCGCGTCCGATGTTCACTTACGATTGCAAGCGTCCATTGGTCACGGCCTACACCTATTAGAGGCGACGAGCGCTAGGCCGTAGAGTACGGCTCGGTCGGCGATATCTATTCGTCGTGACCGAAGGAACCGGATGACAAAAAAATCGAGGGCCCCACCACATAAAAATGTAAAAATGGTTCATACTCGCACTAGTAGGGAAACTCCATCCGTGGAAATTTACCATGGTTTGGCAACGTGCAAAAATTACTATGGCTTGGCTATGCAAAAGTACCTACAAGCCCAAAACGACGTTTTATGCGGAAAATATGGCATGTGTGGACCACACGGGTAGGTGTAGGGGCGCCGCTATGTATGGTCGCGTCCGATGTTCACTTACGATTGCAAACGTCCATTGGTCACGGCCTACACCTATTAGGCGACGAGCGCTAGGCCGTAGAGTACGGCTCGGTCGGCGATATCTATTCGTCGTGACCGAAGGAACCGGATGACAAAAAAATCGAGGGCCCCACCACATAAAAATGTAAAAATGGTTCATACTCGCACTAGTAGGGAAACTCCATCCGTGGAAATTTACCATGGTTTGGCAACGTACAAAAATTACTATGGCTTGGCTATGCAAAAGTACCTACAAGCCCAAAACGACGTTTTATGCGGAAAATATGGCATGTGTGGACCACACGGGTAGGTGTAGGGCGCCGCTATGTATGGTCGCGTCCGATGTTCACTTACGATTGCAAACGTCCATTGGTCACGGCCTACACCTATTAGGGCGACGAGCGCTAGGCCGTAGAGTACGGCTCGGTCGGCGATATCTATTCGTCGTGGCCGAAGGAACCGGATGACAAAAAAATCGAGGGCCCCACCACATAAAAATGTAAAAATGGTTCATACTCGCACTAGTAGGGAAACTCCATCCGTGGAAATTTACCATGGTTTGGCAACGTACAAAAATTACTATGGCTTGGCTATGCAAAAGTACCTACAAGCCCAAAACGACGTTTTATGCGGAAAATATGGCATGTGTGGACCACACGGGTAGGTGTAGGGGCGCCGCTATGTATGGTCGCGTCCGATGTTCACTTACGATTGCAAACGTCCATTGGTCACGGCCTACACCTATTAGAGGCTGACGAGCGCTAGGCCGTAGAGTACGGCTCGGTCGGCGATATCTATTCGTCGTGACCGAAGGAACCGGATGACAAAAAAATCGAGGGCCCCACCACATAAAAATGTAAAAATGGTTCATACTCGCACTAGTAGGGAAACTCCATCCGTGGAAATTTACCATGGTTTGGCAACGTACAAAAATTACTATGGCTTGGCTATGCAAAAGTACCTACAAGCCCAAAACGACGTTTTATGCGGAAAATATGGCATGTGTGGACCACACGGGTAGGTGTAGGGCGCCGCTATGTATGGTCGCGTCCGATGTTCACTTACGATTGCAAACGTCCATTGGTCATGGCCTACACCTATTAGGCGACGAGCGCTAGGCCGTAGAGTACGGCTCGGTCGGCGATATCTATTCGTCGTGACCGAAGGAACCGGATGACAAAAAAATCGAGGGCCCCACCACATAAAAATGTAAAAATGGTTCATACTCGCACTAGTAGGGAAACTCCATCCGTGGAAATTTACCATGGTTTGGCAACGTACAAAAATTACTATGGCTTGGCTATGCAAAAGTACCTACAAGCCCAAAACGACGTTTTATGCGGAAAATATGGCATGTGTGGACCACACGGGTAGGTGTAGGGCGCCGCTATGTATGGTCGCGTCCGATGTTCACTTACGATTGCAAACGTCCATTGGTCACGGCCTACACCTATTAGAGGCGACAGCGCTAGGCCGTAGAGTACGGCTCGGTCGGCGATATCTATTCGTCGTGACCGAAGGAACCGGATGACAAAAAAATCGAGGGCCCCACCACATAAAAATGTAAAAATGGTTCATACTCGCACTAGTAGGGAAACTCCATCCGTGGAAATTTACCATGGTTTGGCAACGTACAAAAATTACTATGGCTTGGCTATGCAAAAGTACCTACAAGCCCAAAACGACGTTTTATGCGGAAAATATGGCATGTGTGGACCACGGGTAGGTGTAGGGCGCCGCTATGTATGGTCGCGTCCGATGTTCACTTACGATTGCAAGCGTCCATTGGTCACGGCCTACACCTATTAGGCGACGAGCGCTAGGCCGTAGAGTACGGCTCGGTCGGTGATATCTATTCGTCGTGACCGAAGGAACCGGATGACAAAAAAATCGAGGGCCCCACCACATAAAAATGTAAAAATGGTTCATACTCGCACTAGTAGGGAAACTCCATCCGTGGAAATTTACCATGGTTTGGCAACGTACAAAAATTACTATGGCTTGGCTATGCAAAAGTACCTACAAGCCCAAAACGACGTTTTATGCGGAAAATATGGCATGTGTGGACCACACGGGTAGGTGTAGGGCGCCGCTATGTATGGTCGCGTCCGATGTTCACTTACGATTGCAAACGTCCATTGGTCACGGCCTACACCTATTAGGGCGACGAGCGCTAGGCCGTAGAGTACGGCTCGGTCGGCGATATCTATTCGTCGTGACCGAAGGAACCGGATGACAAAAAAATCGAGGGCCCCACCACATAAAAATGTAAAAATGGTTCATACTCGCACTAGTAGGGAAACTCCATCCGTGGAAATTTACCATGGTTTGGCAACGTACAAAAATTACTATGGCTTGGCTATGCAAAAGTACCTACAAGCCCAAAACGACGTTTTATGCGGAAAATATGGCATGTGTGGACCACACGGGTAGGTGTAGGGCGCCGCTATGTATGGTCGCGTCCGATGTTCACTTACGATTGCAAACGTCCATTGGTCACGGCCTACACCTATTAGGGCGACGAGCGCTAGGCCGTAGAGTACGGCTCGGTCGGCGATATCTATTCGTCGTGACCGAAGGAACCGGATGACAAAAAAATCGAGGGCCCCACCACATAAAAATGTAAAAATGGTTCATACTCGCACTAGTAGGGAAACTCCATCCGTGGAAATTTACCATGGTTTGGCAACGTACAAAAATTACTATGGCTTGGCTATGCAAAAGTACCTACAAGCCCAAAACGACGTTTTATGCGGAAAATATGGCATGTGTGGACCACACGGGTAGGTGTAGGGCGCCGCTATGTATGGTCGCGTCCGATGTTCACTTACGATTGCAAACGTCCATTGGTCATGGCCTACACCTATTAGGGCGACAGCGCTAGGCCGTAGAGTACGGCTCGGTCGGTGATATCTATTCGTCGTGACCGAAGGAACCGGATGACAAAAAAATCGAGGGCCCCACCACATAAAAATGTAAAAATGGTTCATACTCGCACTAGTAGGGAAACTCCATCCGTGGAAATTTACCATGGTTTGGCAACGTGCAAAAATTACTATGGCTTGGCTATGCAAAAGTACCTACAAGCCCAAAACGGCGTTTTATGCGGAAAATATGGCATGTGTGGACCACACGGGTAGGTGTAGGGCGCCGCTATGTATGGTCGCGTCCGATGTTCACTTACGATTGCAAACGTCCATTGGTCACGGCCTACACCTATTAGGGCGACGAGCGCTAGGCCGTAGAGTACGGCTCGGTCGGCGATATCTATTCGTCGTGACCGAAGGAACCGGATGACAAAAAAATCGAGGGCCCCACCACATAAAAATGTAAAAATGGTTCATACTCGCACTAGTAGGGAAACTCCATCCGTGGAAATTTACCATGGTTTGGCAACGTGCAAAAATTACTATGGCTTGGCTATGCAAAAGTACCTACAAGCCCAAAACGACGTTTTATGCGGAAAATATGGCATGTGTGGACCACACGGGTAGGTGTAGGGGCGCCGCTATGTATGGTCGCGTCCGATGTTCACTTACGATTGCAAACGTCCATTGGTCACGGCCTACACCTATTAGGGCGACGAGCGCTAGGCCGTAGAGTACGGCTCGGTCGGCGATATCTATTCGTCGTGACCGAAGGAACCGGATGACAAAAAAATCGAGGGCCCCACCACATAAAAATGTAAAAATGGTTCATACTCGCACTAGTAGGGAAACTCCATCCGTGGAAATTTACCATGGTTTGGCAACGTACAAAAATTACTATGGCTTGGCTATGCAAAAGTACCTACAAGCCCAAAACGACGTTTTATGCGGAAAATATGGCATGTGTGGACCACACGGGTAGGTGTAGGGCGCCGCTATGTATGGTCGCGTCCGATGTTCACTTACGATTGCAAACGTCCATTGGTCACGGCCTACACCTATTAGGGCGACGAGCGCTAGGCCGTAGAGTACGGCTCGGTCGGCGATATCTATTCGTCGTGACCGAAGGAACCGGATGACAAAAAAATCGAGGGCCCCACCACATAAAAATGTAAAAATGGTTCATACTCGCACTAGTAGGAAACTCCATCCGTGGAAATTTACCATGGTTTGGCAACGTGCAAAAATTACTATGGCTTGGCTATGCAAAAGTACCTACAAGCCCAAAACGACGTTTTATGCGGAAAATATGGCATGTGTGGACCACACGGGTAGGTGTAGGGCGCCGCTATGTATGGTCGCGTCCGATGTTCACTTACGATTGCAAACGTCCATTGGTCACGGCCTACACCTATTAGGGCGACGAGCGCTAGGCCGTAGAGTACGGCTCGGTCGGCTGATATCTATTCGTCGTGACCGAAGGAACCGGATGACAAAAAAATCGAGGGCCCCACCACATAAAAATGTAAAAATGGTTCATACTCGCACTAGTAGGGAAACTCCATCCGTGGAAATTTACCATGGTTTGGCAACGTGCAAAAATTACTATGGCTTGGCTATGCAAAAGTACCTACAAGCCCAAAACGACGTTTTATGCGGAAAATATGGCATGTGTGGACCACACGGGTAGGTGTAGGGGCGCCGCTATGTATGGTCGCGTCCGATGTTCACTTACGATTGCAAACGTCCATTGGTCACGGCCTACACCTATTAGGGCGACGAGCGCTAGGCCGTAGAGTACGGTTCGGTCCAGATGACAAAAAAATCGAGGGCCCCACCACATAAAAATGTAAAAATGGTTCATACTCGCACTAGTAGGGAAACTCCATCCATGGAAATTTACCATGGTTTGGCAACGTACAAAAATTACTATGGCTTGGCTATGCAAAAGTACCTACAAGCCCAAAACGACGTTTTATGCGGAAAATATGGCATGTGTGGACCACACGGGTAGGTGTAGGGGCGCCGCTATGTATGGTCGCGTCCGATGTTCACTTACGATTGCAAACGTCCATTGGTCACGGCCTACACCTATTAGGGCGACGAGCGCTAGGCCGTAGAGTACGGCTCGGTCGGCGATATCTATTCGTCGTGACCGAAGGAACCGGATGACAAAAAAATCGAGGGCCCCACCACATAAAAATGTAAAAATGGTTCATACTCGCACTAGTAGGGAAACTCCATCCGTGGAAATTTACCATGGTTTGGCAGCGTGCAAAAATTACTATGGCTTGGCTATGCAAAAGTACCTACAAGCCCAAAACGACGTTTTATGCGGAAAATATGGCATGTGTGGACCACACGGGTAGGTGTAGGGGCGCCGCTATGTATGGTCGCGTCCGATGTTCACTTACGATTGCAAACGTCCATTGGTCACGGCCTACACCTATTAGAGGCGACGAGCGCTAGGCCGTAGAGTACGGCTCGGTCGGCGATATCTATTCGTCGTGGCCAGAAGGAACCGGATGACAAAAAAATCGAGGGCCCCACCACATAAAAATGTAAAAATGGTTCATACTCGCACTAGTAGGGAAACTCCATCCGTGGAAATTTACCATGGTTTGGCAACGTGCAAAAATTACTATGGCTTGGCTATGCAAAAGTACCTACAAGCCCAAAACGACGTTTTATGCGGAAAATATGGCATGTGTGGACCACACGGGTAGGTGTAGGGCGCCGCTATGTATGGTCGCGTCCGATGTTCACTTACGATTGCAAACGTCCATTGGTCACGGCCTACACCTATTAGGGCGACGAGCGCTAGGCCGTAGAGTACGGCTCGGTCGGCTGATATCTATTCGTCGTGACCGAAGGAACCGGATGACAAAAAAATCGAGGCCCCACCACATAAAAATGTAAAAATGGTTCATACTCGCACTAGTAGGGAAACTCCATCCGTGGAAATTTACATGGTTTG
Source organism: Themeda triandra (assembly GCA_018135685.1). Classification (NCBI taxonomy): domain Eukaryota; kingdom Viridiplantae; phylum Streptophyta; class Magnoliopsida; order Poales; family Poaceae; genus Themeda; species Themeda triandra. Next base: position 25,670 of record JAENPR010002986.1, read on the forward strand.
GCAAGCGTGCAAAAATTACTATGGCTTGGCTATGCAAAAGTACCTACAAGCCCAAAACGACGTTTTATGCGGAAAATATGGCATGTGTGGACCACACGGGTAGGTGTAGGGGCGCCGCTATGTATGGTCGCGTCCGATGTTCACTTACGATTGCAAACGTCCATTGGTCACGGCCTACACCTATTAG